>CABHPQ010154707.1:27855-45543 GCA_902168405.1 Peromyscus aztecus | reverse complement strand
CTTCCTAATAGTACCCTTGCTAGCCAGTCACCTCCATCCAGCCCTTCAAGCTAACCCTTTGGAGAAAGCTCTGCCCATGTGCCCTTAGGGGCCAGTGGGGGAAGGGAGGGCAGGAGAGCCCACTGCAGGGCACACATCCCAGCAGAGAAAAGGTTTTGTAAGACAAGGCAAAGCCAAGCCAGGAATGGAAGCTCAGTCTTATAATCCCAGGGGGCATTGCTGAGGCAGGAGGATTGCTGTGAGTTTCAGGCCAGCCTGAGATATGTGGTAAGACTTTGTCTCAAGAGGACAAAAGAGAGGTAAAAGTAGGCACACGGATGAGCGGGCAGACAGAAGGAGCCAAAAAGGAGCATGAGGTGGAACTTGGGTGACCCCTGGGGTCAGGCACAGAGGAGTCTGGGTAGACAGCAGAGGTCCATCTGACCTCTAGGTAGAGGGTGCTGGAGGGAACCCTTCTGGAGTTGGTGGTGACCTGGGAGATGAGTAGTGTCATCAGGAAGATGGCATTGAGTCAGGGTAGGGAAGAAAAAGAAGTGGGAGATATCTAAGCTGGGTTTTCAGGACTGTAATCCATCAGGCATGGGAAGGGAGACCCGTGTCCATTGGGCTCCTGACCTGGGAATACCCATGCCATCCATGTGGGTGCTGAGCTGGAGAGAAAGGAACTCCCTAGGCAGGCTGGGAGAGGCATCAGGCACCATGGAGGGGCTTCTGGGCCAGGCTTACTCTCCCTCCTGCTCCATCATTTGAGAGCTGAGGGTTCCTACCTGTCTAGGGTTCCACACCAGTACACAGGACAGCCTATGCACTCCTCTGCCATATAACCATCGAGCTGTGGGGCCAGGGGCCACTCTAACTGACACTCTTGCCTCTGAGTGATGCCCTCAATGCTGTCTGCTTGGCCTGGGTCATGGGTGCCTCCTCTGCTCTGGGCTCTCAGATCTTTCTTGTCTCTGGAGCTTGGATGCTAGCCTCTCATGGGGACATGGCTTGACTCAGCTCTTCTCTTTGTCCCCCGCCCAAGAAAATCTGGAGCAAAAGATCCTACAGGTGCTGAGTGAAGCCGGGAGCCCTGTGAAGATTGCCCAGCTGGTAAAGAAGTGCCATGTGCCCAAGAAAACACTCAACAAAGTCCTTTACCACCTGAAGGAGGAGGGCAAAGTATCCTTAGAAGCCCCTGCAACATGGTGCTTAGGCGGGGATGCTCCTGGAGATGAGGTTCCTGCAGTCCCTGAGGACCCCACTGCCCAGCCTAGCCTTGGTAATCTGTCATTTAGGGGCACAGCAGACTCCTTTCAAGAGCCGTCTTGGCAATGGGCAAGTCCAGGTTCAGGCTTGGCTTCAAATCTGAGCTCTGCCATCCTCTCTCGGTCTCTTGACTTCTTCTTGCCAATGGAGCTAATGTAGAGCCTAGGGCTTGTGCATGGTGGGTGTGTAACAGACACAGTCTAGGCAATTGTCACAATGACAGTGAGTGCTGATGGTAAGGATTCACTCAGAGCCCTCAGCTGACTTTGACAGCCGTTGAGCAGAGAGGGCCCACAGGTCCAAGCACTGATGCTGTACCCAAGGCCACCTTGGCTTGACTCACCCCCATAGCTGGAGACAGGAAAGGAAGCAGCCTCAAGACCCCACCCTTTAGCAGCCAGCAGCTGTGACCCAAGCAAATGGGAAACCCTAGGACCCCAGCCTAATGTCCTGTCCCCTAGCCCTCCTGTGGAAGTGTTCCCTGTGCTCTGTGGAGCGAAGCATCTCCTGTCTCCAACGGGTACATCTCTTTTCCTCCGCCCCAAGACCCTAACAAGATATAGGTACAGCCGCTAAGAGCCCTGGCCTTCAGTTCAGTGCACACCACAGGCCTCCCCAAACCGTTCTCAGGGGCACAAGGGGGATGGCTATCTGGGATCATGTCCACCACTGAGGCTCTGCAAGAGTCTCAGAGGCCAGACTCACGGTTAGAAGCCAAAGGCTCTAAACTTTCAAGAAGTGGTTTATCTTCCAGATGCTGACACACCTGTGCCAGCCTAAGCCAGCCTCTAGGGTAAGAGCCTCATTCACACATCTGGTCTCCAGATGACCACTGTACCATGTATGACCATGTGCCTCCGACAAAACAGGACCATGCCCCTGGGCTCCATAAGTGTCCCAGGCTGCAGCCGTGTGGTGGACAGATGCAAACACAGGGCCCTCTTCCTACTAAGCGCCCGCCCCTCCCCTTGCAGATGAGAGAGTCTTCAGATTCCTCGAGGACAATGGGCCTCAAAAGGCCTTGCATATCGCCAAGGCTCTGGGAATGAAGACGGCCAAAGAGGTGAACCCACACCTGTACAAGATGAGGGATAGGCACCTTCTGAGCTACGACGGGCAGACATGGATGATTTATGGCCCAAGTCAGAAAAGTCAAGAACTAGGTATGAGAGGTCAAAGTCAGTTTGGGGAGGTTGGGGGTCAGAGGTGGGTGGTCTAGGGTCAGGTTGGGAAATTCAAAGTTCAGGTTAGGAAGGTCAAGGATCAGGATTGTGTCATCTAGGGTCAGGTTGACAAGGTCAAGGGTAAGGATTGGATGGTCCGGGGTCAGATTTTTTGCTTTGTTTGGTGATTTATGTATTTTATCTTATGTGTTTACCTACATGTATGCATATGCACCACAGGCATGCGGCGCCTGCAGAGGCTAGAAGAGGGAATTGGGTCTTCTGGCTGGAACTGGAGTGACAGATGGCTGTGAGCTGCCATGTGGGTACTGAGTGCTATGCCCTCTGGAAGAGCAGCCAGTGCTCTAACCACTTAGCAATCCCTCCAGCCTTAGGGTCAGATTTTACTGATCCTCTTTTGGGAGGGGTTCCAGCAGGGAGGGATGTTGGCAGGCTTAAGGAGGGAGGGCCACCCAGCTGCTGGCCTTGGCCTCACTCATGGTGCCATAGGGTTGCTGGCTATTGGAGGAAGGGTGATAATGAGGATGGCGGCCAGATTTTAAACCCAGGGACACATCCAAATCGTTAATAAAGTCAGTGGGACCCAACAAAAGATATGAGGCTTCTTCTAGTCACTGCTGAGGGAACAGGAGCCTGGGGCTCAGTGGAGAGGGCTCTGCAGGGCTCTGAAGGTTGCAGGTGCAGAGAGTCTGGAGGGAGGAACACACTGGACTTGCTCAGCCTAGACACAGGGGTCAACCTGAATTTGGTAATGACTCTCTGTGAGCACTTTGTCCAAGTATGATGATGCCGAGCTCTTAGCCCAGCACTCAGGAGGCAGAGGGAAGAGAGTTACAAGTTCAAAGCTAGTCTGAACTAAGCATATAAAACCTAAACCTAAATTGATAAATAAGTGGATAAAGTTGTTTTAAAGGGAGTGTTGGGCTGGGCTTGCATAGTAGAAGCCTGGAGAGCCCAGGCTACCCATCCGTGGGCTTCGTGGTTACAAGTCTGAGCCCTAGTGCTCTCAGGGACCCCCAGAATGTTGTTTTTAAATGTCTTCTCTTTTTTTTTCTTGAGAGATCGCTTACTATGTAGCCCTGGCTATCCTGGAACTCACCATGTAGACTAAGCTGGCCTCAGACTCACAGAGATCTTGTTTACCAAATTTTGGGGTTAAAGGCATGTACCACTACACCTGGCAGAATGTCTTTTAAAGTCAGATAAAGAAATGTACATTTTATGAATGCATGTCTAAAATGCCCCAGCCTGAGTAGCTTGTCTTTACACAAACATGGGTAGAAAATATGGTTTAATTTTTTTCTTTCTTTTATGAGACAATTTCGTGTAGCTGAGAAGCCCTTGAACTCCTGATCTTCCTGCTTCCACCTCCTGAGCACTAGGGTTACAGGTGTCTGTCACCATGCTTGGCTACTTTCATTTATGGAGAAAGGAATTCACAGAGGCTCACAGTCCTCCAACCTGAGCAGGCATGTGGAGCACACAGAGCAGGTGGCTGGGCTTGGCTGGTGTAGGCCGGTCTCTCTCTCTCTCTCTCTCTCTCTCTCTCTCTCTCTCTCTCTCTCTCTCTCTCTCTCTGTTCTCAGCTATTGGAAGAAGAGTAACAGTGTGGATGGCAGCCAGATTTTAAACACGGGGACATAGCTAAGTCTTTAATAATGTCAATAGAGCCCAACAAAACATATGGCCTCTTCTGGCCATTGCTGAAGTGAGAGTAGCCTGGGGCTCAGCACTGAGGGCTCTGGAAGGCTCTGGAAGGCTCTGGCAGCAGGGGCAGGAGAGGGAGAGTGGGAGTATCCGTTGTCCTCCCAGTGAGCCATTGTGGCTAGGACACACAGGTAAGGTGCCTGCTACAGGGATTTCAGGAGAGGCTCCATCTGAGGTACCATGCTATCCATCAGACACAGGGAAGGAAGGCTGTGGCCAGCTCCAGGGAGCTCCTGAGTCTTACCCTGCATCTTCTTTCTTGGGCCCCTAGGATGGGGTCTGATTCATGCTGTGGCAAGTCCCCAGGGAAGTTTAGTGCTGTTTATACAAGAGCCCCTGTGTCATTGAAACAAAGAAACTCAGTGGAATATTTTTCTGTAGCTCATTCTGGAGTGAGACAAGAGTCCACTGCGATTATTTACCAGCAGAATCCAATCAACATGATCTGCCAACAGGGAACCAACAACCACATCTCCATCACCAATTCAGAAGCCATCCAGATCGGGCATGGGAATGCCATGCTAAGACAGATAGACTGTGATCAAAGGGGTAAGAGGTGGGGGCCTGGCCGGGACACCTGCTGATCCTGAGTGGGGGACAAAGTGAGGGGGGCTTGGTCCTTCAAGGAGAAAGAGCAACCTCCTCATCTGCATGGACTTAGGCATGGCTTTTCTCAGAATGAGAAGCCTGGATCACACCTCACCTACACCCCCTTTATTTTTCCCTTGTCAATGAGATCCAACCTGTCTGTGTGGGGACAATTCAGCCACCTCTCTCAGCAGGACGCGGTGAGCGGGCAACTTCCGTTCTCCGCTCTGAACACATTTCTCTCTCTCTCAAACTGTCGCTGTGTATGTGTGTGTGTGTCTGTGTGTGTGTGTGTCTGTGTGTGTGTGTCTGTGTGTCTGTGTGTCTGTGTGTCTGTGTCTGTGTGTCTGTGTGTCTGTGTGTGTGTGTCTGTGTGTCTGTGTGTCTGTGTCTGTGTGTGTTTACTGAAGTCCATTCAGAACCAGAGGAGGACGTCAGGTGTCCTGTTCTGTCGTTCCCACCGTATTCCCCAGACAGGGTGTCACACTGAACGCAGAGCGAGCCTTGCAGCCAGTAAGCCCCAGCGACCCCCGTCTCAGTGTCATGCAGCACGAGAGGTACAGGTGCATGTGGCCATGCCTGACTCTTCATGTGGGTGCTTAGATCCAAACCCAGTCCTCATGCTTGCATTCCCAGCCATGCCCCAGTCTTAGCAACCTGGTTTTGACACTTGCTGTCCAGCGAGTGTTTCCTCTGTAATAGACATTGTAGCTTAGAGGGTGTGGGGCCACCTCACACTCCAGCCCTGTCACCCAGGCACAAGAGCATCAGCTCCAAACCCAGATTCTCCCCATGCCCTTGGGAGAAATCTGTTCTACCCCAGGCCTCAGTTTCCCCCACCATGATGCTCCTAGTTCTGACAGCCATCCTATCTGGCTATTTTACTTATGGATGTTAAGTGGCTCACCATTTTTTCAGACTTAAATGAGTTTGAAAGTTTTTGCATTCCTTTAATTTGAAAATCATAAAAAGTTAGTCTAAGCCGGGTGGTGGTGGCACACGCCTTTAATCCCAGCACTTGGGAGGCAGAGCCAGGTGGATCTCTGTGAGTTCAAGGCCAGCCTAGTCAACAGAGTGCAAGCAAGGCAGGCAAAAAAAACACAGAAAAACTTTCTCAAAAAAAAAAAAAAAAAAAGTGAGTCTGAAAATGAGCATCAAGGAAATAAAGGCAGGGCAAAGACCCAAACTGTCTTGTCAAGAGGCGTGGAGGACTTGTTCCCACACAACGGACTTTCTTTTGATGGGAGTCAAAGGTTGAGGAGAGCTAGGAGGCAGGTGGCATGTGCTCCCTAGATCTGCAGGTACCCCAACAACACTGTAGGCTTAGCTGAGAATGCTGCAGGCTGCCCAACTCCAGCTGCCTCTGGGTCCCCCAGCCTTGGGACAGAACAATCTAGAGTCATCTCTGGCAAATCCTTAATGCTCTGCCCTTCCCAGGTCCCAGGCCCCACCATCCTCTCCCGCTACCTGTATCAGAGGATCCCTCTTCTCAGGACCCCCGACCTGGTGCCTGGGGAGATCAGCACATCCACATGGAGAAGTCCATGCTCCGACGTGTGCAGCTGGGCCATGGCAATGAAATGAGCATCCCGAGGGAGCCAGTGGAACACCCTGCTTATAGCTTTACTGGCAGCCCCCCAGGTATCATGGCCTCCACCACCCCACATATCCAGAAAGGACCTGAAGCCAGACTCTTTGTGAGAAAAGAAGCATGATGGGAAATTCATTCTACCCTGACCCATGGGAGGGATACCACTGAAGAGCATGTTGAGCTTTTAGATCTGGCCCTCAGGGTCCTCAGTCTCCCAGCACCCATGTGCAGCAAATCTCAGTCATCACCTGCAGAGTGAAGGTTGAGTGAGAGGAAGCAAGGTCACAGGGGCAGGCTGAAGCCTGGGCAGCGGCCTGGGGAAATGGAGAAAGAGGCCATCAGTGAGTGGCACAGTGACTTGAGGACCTGACCAGAGGCCTGCCGAGAACTGTAGATTCTTAGATGATCAGAGGTCTCAGGAGGACCAACAGAATCAGAGAGGAACATCTCCATAGAGAACAGTGAGGCAGAGTGCAGCAGGGGTCAGCAAACAGGGCTCTGTGGTGGCCTTCTGTGGCAGTTTCTGGGAGTGCAGGGAGCCTACAGGTAGCGGATGGGAAAGCCAAGCACAGATGTTTTCTGACTTTTGAGTGTGAGAGTGAAGAGGAGATGCCAGGGTCCAGTGGATGCTGAGGTGAGGCAGGAGGAAAGGAATGAACTGTAGTAGGATAACATGTCCATGACGGCTACCTGGGAACTGGCCACAGACAAGAGGGAGGGCCCCAGAGACCCAGAAGAAGATGCTGAGTCCAGAGTGGTTTTGGTGAGCTCAGGGGCAGGGCAAGGTGGTATTGCAGGCCAGCGAGGACATGCGCCAGGACGTGGAGGTGAGGTGGCTGGGCAAAGGCTATGGGCCAGATCTGCAAGGTCACTGGTGAGAGCCAGCCCTGAGGGTGGGACGGACAGGTTTGATGTCAGGACCAGGTCCCTGTACAACAGCTGGCTTCTCCTGCCTTTTCTCTTCGGTTAACTCGCAGTCTCAGCCACCACTGCTGACCCAGGAACTTCATTCACCATGCGAACACCTGAGCCAGGTGCTCACCCTGAGGGGAACACAGCCCAGAGAGTCCACATCAAATCCTGCCTGCTGGAGGATGCCACCATCGGCAACAGCAACAAGATGACCATCCACACTACGTCAGAGGGTGGAGTCACGGAGTCTGGAGACAGCAAAGAGCCGAAAGAAGAGACAGGTGAGCCTGGGCACAGAAGGGGTGAGTGCCCACCTCATACGGTCATCCCACGGTCAACCATCAGGCAATGGTCTGGAACAAGGACACACTGGTCTGGGACTCCAGGCTGGATGTAGGTATTTACATCAAAGTGAGGAGGAGCCACAGAAGGGCTTTGGGCAGGACAGAAGCAGAGAGTTCTGGGATTTGGAGTAAGAGAATCGTACATGAGCAGTCCCACGAGTGGATAGTTAGAATCAGCACGAAGGGACCAGGATGTCTGGATGTCAAGTGGACCGTCCTCCCCATCCTGGTGGTGGAGTGCTGTATGGCTCACACAGCGAGAACAGGCCATAGCTGTGGGTCACAGGCACCAGGCCCAGGCAAGGAGCCCTTTAGGATGGATAAGCCATGGCTGCTCCCAGAGAGGAGAGGCGTGAGTCCTGCAGTCAAGGAGGCTTGGCAGAGAACTGAAGTAGGGAATCAACAGGGACCTGCCAACAAACACAGTGGGGAAGGGATTTGCAAGTGTAGACTCAGCAGGTGCCAAGGCCCTGAAGTGGGAAGTGAGAGCAGTACAAGGCACAGTAGTTTGAGAAACAAGAGGGACTGACATCCAGGAGCCCAAAGCCTTGGTGGGTGCCTGCTGGATCTTTCAGAGCCTGAAGGCGTGTGTAAAGTGTCTCCATCTTATTTGAAATGAACTGGAGAGTCCTGGAGAGTGTGAACAGAGGCATGTGACATAGTATTGAAGTTTCCCTGGGCCAGCGAGATGGCTCAGTGGGTAAGGGCATTTACTGCCAAGTCTGAAGACCTGAGTTTGATGCCCAGGACCCACATGACTGACAGAGAGAACCAATTCCCATCCACTGTCATCTGATTCCCCCCCCCCAACAAACAAACAAATTGCTCCTTCACTATCCATTTCTCCCTTCCCTCCAGACTCAAGTTCCAAAGCCATGCCACGTGGAAGCTGCTCCCACACCTCCAGCAACTCCATGCTGCTCACCTCTGAGCTGGGAACTATGACTCTGGGAGACAGCAGCCCCGAGACCACAGGAACTGTGCTTAGGGCGGACGGAATCTCCCACACAGGGAGCTGCCAGACTCAGGAGTGAGGTGAGAGGAGAGAGGTGGAGAAGGCACAGGCAAGCAGCCTTGGTGGGCTTCCTGTGGCCGCACACAGGGCTTGGACTAGACTTTTTTGTGATTTGGATGTGATGGATTGACAGGTATTGACAGCTTGGTCCCAGACTGAGACTGATCATTACGAAGTGACAGATTCCTGAGGGCCCTGAGATCATCCATACACCAGTCTCTAGAAGGATTTGCTGTCTGATGACATTATTGGGAGGCAGTAGAGACTTTGGGAGGATGAAGGAAAGGAGTCCCTGAAGACATCAGACTCATGTAGTCCAGACTGGCTTTGAGTCACTATGTAGCTAAGGGTGACCTTGAACTTCTAATCTGCTCACCTCCACTTCCTGAGCACTGGGATAATGGGTGGGTACCACCACATTCAGTTTATGAGAAGCTAAGGATGGAATTTCATGCATGTACACAAGTGCTCTACCCACAAAGCCACAGCCACAGCCTGGGCCATGCCCCTTCCTGTCTCTCTCTCCATCTCTTCTTCCTGCCTGCCCTGAGGTAAGCGCCCCTCCTCTGCCTTGCCACAGACCAGAAAGCAATGGACCCATGGGACCGTGGGCTGACACCATTGCTACCATGAACCAAACCAACCTTTCCTGCCTCAAGATCAATCAATCAGTCAATCAATCAATCATGTGAGCCAGCTCTACCACTTCTGAGTGTTCACCACAAGGGACAAGTCAACACAGCACACAGATATCTGCACATCCCTGTTGACTGTGCTCTGTTCACAGCAGTTGAGAAATGAAACCAACCTTGCTGTCCGTCAATAGAGGATGGGTAGAGGAAATTTGGAGTGTGCACACAGCCACATAAAAAAAATGAGAATGTGTCATGTGCTGGAAAGTGGGTGTAACCAGAGACCACCATGCTAAGTGAATGAAGCCGTCTCAGGAAAAAAAAAATCATGTTTTCTCTCATTTGTGGCTCCCAGATTTTGCATAGATTTGTAAAATCACACAGGTGGATGTGACATCAAAGTAGAGGTAAAGCCAGCAGGGGATGAAAGGGATGGACACGAGGACAGAGGAAACAGGGGAGGAAGGGCTGTATGTATGTACAAAAGTGTGCCTCCAAAACCCAGCACCACATACAGTGCATAAACGCCCCAGATGAAAAGAAAACGTAAAATCAGCACCTCCCACAGCTAGTGTTTCATTTGACTAGAGAGCATCTAAGTCACTCAGAAAACTGAGTTCAAGAATTAAACCAGGGGCAGGTGAGATGGTTCAGTCCAAGAGAGGCTTGTGTCCAAGCCTCATGACCCAGGTTGGAATTCCTAGAACCACACCATGGAAGGAGAAAACACAGGCATGCCAGCTGTCCTCTGACCTCCAGAGGTGTGCCTGGAGCACAGTGCCCCACAACCTCCCACCCCAACAAAAATAAATAAAAATTTAAAACTCTTTTTTAAATTAGGAGAGATGCTCAGTGGTTAAGAGCACCTGCTGCTCTCGCAGAGGACCGGTGTTTGGTTCTTAGCACACACGACAGATGACTCCCAATGGCTCATAACTCCAGTTCCAGGGGATCCAATGCCCTTATATGTTCCTCCACAGGCACCTAGATGTATGTGCATATACACAGAGAGAGACATAAACAAAAAGTAAAATACGTGTTTCATGTATGTGTGTATGTATGTATGTATGTATGTATGTATGTATGTATGTTCGTATACCAGGAGATAATGCATGCCTTTAATCCCAGCACCTGGGAGGCAGAGGTGGGTACATCTCTGTGAGTTCAAGACCAGCCTGGTCTACATAGCAATTTCCAGGCCATCCAGGGCTATGTAGAGAGACCGTGTCTCAAAAAAGAAGAGAAGGAGAAAGAAGAAAATAAACCTCTCCCTTAAAAGTTTTTAAACATTTATTTGGATTAAACCAGACCTAAAGGGAACATACTGTTTGTTTGCTGGTTTGGGACAGGGTCTTATATATCCCGTGCTGGCCTTGAACTCCCTACGTAGCCAAGCATGTCTTTGAACTTCTGAGCCTCCTGCCTTCACCTTCCAGTAGTGGGATTATAGGCATGTGCTACCATGTTCATGTACACCGAGCTTCATGCATGACAGGCCAGCTTCACTGCCCGCAGACCATTTTCCTCCTTTCAGTATGAAATCTCTTGGGTATTTGTCCCATCCACCCAGCTGAATAACACATTTGCTGATGTGGCCAGCACTGCTGGTCTTTGAGGCCAGTCTGGCCAGGACAGATGGGCAAAGAGTGGCTCTGGCCCCTGGTGTGTGCCTCCAGGATATGGGCAGCTGGGGTGTGAGCAAGCAGCTCTCTTCATTGGCTCCTGAGCTGAGATGGTTTCCACCATGGCAGTTTGCTGTGATCCAAACATTTGTGTTCCTCTGGAGCCTCTGCTGAAACTGAGTCCCGAGGACAAGCCCACTGAGAGGCTAGGACCCAACACCAGGTTAATGCCCTACACCAGTGGTTCGCTATCTTCTTAATGCTGCGACCATTTGATACAGTTCCTCATGCTGTGGTGACCCCAACCATAAAATTACTTCATTGCTATTTCATAACTGTAATGTTGCTACTGTTCCAAACCATAACATAAATATCTGATATGTAGGGTATCTGATACGGACCCCCAAGAGGGTCACGACCCACATGTTGAGAACCACGTCCTTAGGCAAAGCTGAGAGGCTTGCCAGTCCCCTCTCTCCTTCCACTATGGCATCATTTTTTGAGGAGAGTGCCTCACTAGACTCCAAACCTGCCAGTGTGACCTTAGCCCTCTAGGATTCACACACTGCAAGCAACTGTCTTGCCATCGTAAACCATCCAGCCCAGGGTGTTTGGTCACAACAGCCTGAGTGGGAAGGGCTGTTGGCACACCCTCTTCTCTCTCAAGGCCTAACAAGTCCATCTGACCTTTCTAGAATCTTCCCTCTTGTAGCTGAACTTCCTAAGGGCAAGTTGGTCTTGCTCCTTCATTCTCGGCCCTGTGGGACTGATTAACTGGCCCATGTGTCAATCAACTGGCCTTGGCCAGTCAGCAGGCAGAGATTACTTACATTACGCCAGACATGGCTGTGGTGAAGTGATTCATCAGATGCTTGGGAGGGGATAGAAGGAACACGGTCCCTGTGACACGCTCCACCACCTTGGGGTTCTGAGTGCTTGAGGAGAGCCAGTGGCGCTTTGAAGATGGAGGCTGAAAAAGAAGAGTCAGCCAGCCAGGAAGGCTGCTCCAGAGTGCAACCTAGTGCCTCTTGGTGTGCACGGTTCGTGTGTAGCCTCTCAGTGCCACACTCATTCTCACCCCTTGCTCTGCCTCCCCTGTGAGGTAGAGGATGGCATACTTAGAAGCCTTGGCCCTGGGCCACATCTTTCTGGATGGAGGGGTGCGGCTCAGCACAGGGTCTCAGAGGGAGTCCTGCTGTCCTCCCCAGCCCAGCCAGGAGGGCCTTAGGCAAATCTGCATGCACACAACACTCAGGGAGTGCTGGGAAGTGCTGTCTGTTCCTGGTTCCAGCTGTTTCTGAAGCAGAGATACTTCACTTGTCTGTTAGAAAACCCAATGGTCCCTTAGCGCTGTCACTGGGACATTCAGAGGACCAGTGAGGAAGGAAGTCTGGGATATAAACTGTGCTTTGTGGGGACACAGCCTGACCAGAGCATGAAGCTCAGTGTAAGGCAACAGAGATTGGGGGTCACTTTGGGATGAAAGGAAGCCCAGAACAAAGGAAATGGAGATGGAAAATTGGTGGGAGAAGGAGTCAGGGCCAGGTTGTTTGCACAAGTCTTAGCTGACCGGCAAATATGTTCCCTGGCAGCTGGGCAGTGGGGTTTGATGTCAGCCGGGATCCTGTGCACAGTCTTCTTGGTCACAGAGGTGTCTTGCAGTCTCCAGAGCATGTTGCCCTGGGATATCTCATTGTCAGTGCAAGCTAAGAGCAGGGGTGGCTGGCTCTTCCGGGCATCTTCCTTCTGCACCACACTGACAGCCTGAGGCGGATCTCAGAGCCGGCCTGAGGTCCATAGTTAAGCAGGCCCGATGTTGATGGGGAAGAAACGGCAGCTCCTGAGCCTGTCCAAGCAGAGTCCTTGCTGCCCGGCGCGGTTTCCCCTCTGCAATTAATTTGTCATAAATGCGCTGACAAAGCGCTGCGCGGCTAATGGAGGCTGGAGGTGAAGGCCGAAGCCATCTCTCAGGGGAGGAAATTAACGAGGCTCCATTAAAAGCAAGAAGTGATTGAGTCAGCCCGTCCTCTGTCCTCAGCTCTCTGGCCCGTCTGCCCTCCCCCACCTACCCCTACCTCTGAGTGAGGAGTGAACTTGGCCTTTGGATGGAGGATGGGGGATGTGTGAGCCACTCACCCTGAAATGGCTTCGCATTCCAGTTGCTCAAGGGGCCCTTCATCCATGTTTTCAACAGGCCAGCAGCTAACACTGGAAGCTGAGCGTAGGAAAGGGAACCAGGATCACGTTCATTTACTCAGGTGTCAACAAAAAGGGGAATATATAATCAAATACCCCAGAGATCATAGGACACCGGGCTTTAGGAATGGCTGTATCCAGGCACTCAACCTATATGTTCAGCCTTTGTCCTCAACATCTCGCTTTCTGCGGGGCTGCCAGCCACCTACAACAGAGCCCTACACCAGTTAGCAGAGACTTCAAGTAGAAAAATACCAAGAAAATGTCCCGCAGAGGATTCAGATTGGTTGGGAACACATGCTTACCCTTGACCCAATCAGAGTTCAGAACAATGAAAGGTTCCGGTGGAGCCAAATTCACTCCCTGGTGATGTATGAGGTGAAGTTTCCTATGAAGTGTGTCCTGGGAAGAGGGAAGCAATTTTAGGCTGGCAGAAACCAGGGCCCATTCCCGCCACAGCTGGGGATGCTTCTAGAAACCCTTAGAATACAGCAAGACTTTCCTAAAGGAAAGGGAAAACATCTTCACTTGAAAGCAATGGGGAATTGGAGGCACTCTAAGGAGCGGCAAAGATTCAGGCTCGGCTGAGGCATCTTGGTGGATCCAGGGCTCAGGGCTGGAAGCTGGTTGCGCGGGAGGGACAGAGGCCTTACACAGAGACAGCAGGTGCTGAGACACAGGAGCTCAGAGAATAGCTTCCTGTGACTGTGGCCCTCCCTCCGTCTCTGACCCTTGTCCCGCACCAGAACTTCCTCCTCTGTATCCTCTGCAGGACTCTGGGGGTTTGTGATGACCGACCTGGCATTTGAGGGAGGGTTTACTTTCCACGCTGGCACTTGTGCGTGCTAGGCACACGCTGTGGTACTCAACTGCAGTTTTATCTTGGGTGGTGTACACAGTGCAGAGAAACTGCAGAAAACCCTACTTCACTTGGACTTTTTCCTTAAAAGGGCATTTTCAGAAAAGCTCGAAATGTGAAGGGCAGAAGCAAAGAAGATATTAGAAAGAGGAATGACGGAGACAGAGAGTTCAGTGAACAGAAGGTACCACCTTGAAACAGGCAGTCAGCCTGGCACGGGATGCCTAGGAGACAAGGCTGGGAGCCGGCGTGTCACAGTGCAGAAGAGGAAACATGTTTAGGATGACATAAGGACTGGGAGACATGGCTTACAAAAGGCCTGTCTCAATGAGAAATTAGGTCAGGTTGGCTTGGGAGCATGTCTGCAGGGGACTGTCTTGATAAGTTAATTGATGAGAGAAAACCCAGCCCACTGTGGGCAGCACCATTCCCTAAGCATGGCATGTTGAACTGTGTAAGAGAGGGGAAATCCTCCGGGCAGCCAAGCAAACGTGCATGCCTCCATTTCTCTCTGCTCTTGACTGTGGATGTGGTGTTGCTAGCTGCTTCTGGTGCCTGCCTTGACTTCCCCACAATGATGGACTGTAATCTGGAATTTCAAACTGAATAAATTCCCTTTCCTCCTAAATTGCCTTCAGGGTATTTTGTCACGGTAACAGAGATGAAACTAGGACAGCGGGTAAAGCTTTACTTCTCAGGTGGATAACAGCGGGTGAGGTGGGGGCAGGAACGTGCGTGTGCGAAGTCGCTAAAGGCTTGGATTTCTAAGTGCTCAAGCACAAGTGGAAAGTGTGAATTACATTTTAAAAGCTGTTTTATTTCCCCAAACAGGAAACTATGAATTTCTAGAGGAATTCTCTGATTGGTTCAAAGATCAGCGTGTGACTCCTACTTAACCAATCAGGACCCTCGGTGGGACAGTTTCCAACTGTGTTTCACTTAGAGAAGTCTCTCTGCTCTTGAGCTGGTGGCCACTAGTTGGGGGAACCCCAAAATCAGAGATAAGGAAGAGTCGGGGGCTAGAGAGATGGTTTGGTGATTAAGCACACTGGTGTGTTTGTAAAGAGCTGGGGTCCAGTACCCAGCCCCCATGTGATGAGTAAGAACTATTGTAACCCCAGTTCCAGGGGATCCTGTGACTTCTTCTGACCTCTGCAGGCACCAGGCACGCACATGATGCACAGACATATGTTGCACAAATTCTCATAGGTCTTTTTTTAATTAAAAAAACAAACAAACCCAGAACCAGATATTGGGGTATGCTGAAAGATCAGAGAGACAAAGGAACAAGCCACTGCCATGTCTCACTCTAGGACTCCTCAGCCTGAAAAAGCCTTTAGTTCCTGTTTCCTCACCCCTTATATACCTTTCTCCACCCAGCCATTAAAGGTATGTGTGCTTCCCAAGTACTGGGATTAAAGGCGTGTGCCACCACTGCCTGGCTCTGTTTCTCTCCTAGACTGAGTCAATCTCATGTAGTCCAGGGTGGCTTTGAACTCACAGAGATCTAGACAGATCTCTGCCTCCTGAGTGCTAGGATTAAAGGTGTGTGCCACCACTGCCTGGCCTCTATGTTTAATCTAGTGGCTTGTTCTGTCCTCTGATCTTCAGGCAAATTTTATTAGGGTACACAATATATCACCATAGACATACATGCAAGCAAAACACCCATACACACAAAAAAGTAAATCATCATTAAAAAAAAAAACTTTAGAGAAGCAAAAATGGTCATGCACAGGAATGCTTTGGAATTCAAATAGTACAGGATGGCTCCACAGACACATGGTGTCACATACTTTCCTTCTCTGTCTTCCTGCAGAGCCCTGGAGACTAGGATGGAAGTGGGTCCTGGTGCTTTCTGAGGGCTTTTCTCCTGTGCTCCTGTCCCAGGAAGAACCTGGAAGATAAGGAAGGGGCCATGTGGGAAGACAGAAAAGCAGTTGGACAGGGTGAATGTGTAACAGAAGCTGTGCTGGCCATTTTCTGTCAACTTAACACAAATGAGAGTCACCTGGGAAGAGGGACCCTCCACTGAGGAATTGCCTCCACCAGACTGGCCTGTAGGAGAGCCTGTGGGTCATTCTCTTAATGGATGATTAATGTGAGAGGATCTAGCCTGGGCAGGTGGGCCTGGAGTGTAAAGGAAAGCAGGCTGAGCAAGCCATGGGGAATAGCCAGCATCCCTCCATGGCCTCTGCTTCAGCTCCTGCCTCCAGGTTCCTGCCTTAAGTTCCTGCCTCAACTTCCCCAGGTGATGGATTGTTACCTGTGAACTGAAACAACCAGTTCCCCCTTAGATTGTTGGATGTTGTGGTCTTTATCACAGCAATAGAAAGCAAACTAAGGCAGAAGCTTTCTCCATTTTTCAAGCAGGAAAAGGGAAACCAAGATTTATTTTTTGTTGTTGTTTTTGTATATGTGTTTATTTTTTTAACAAAACAAAATATAGTAAAATAAAACAAAAACCATCACACTGAGGTTGGACGAGGCAAGCCAACAGAAGGAAAGGAGCCCCCAGAGAAGCACACATTGTTATTTGTTTTTTGGCTCTTTTGTGGGGCCCGTCCTACCCAACTCCCAAATAAATCACACACACGGAGGCTTATTCTTACTTACGAACGTCTGCCCTTAGCTTGGCTTAGTTTCTAGCCGACTTTTCTTAACTTAAATTATCCCATCTATCTTTTGCCTTTGGGCTTTTCCCATTCTCTTACTTCTGTAAATAGCTAGTTGTATAGCTGAGTGGCCGACCCCTGATGTCCTCCTCCTCCTCTGGCTACTTCTTTCTTTCCTCCTCCCAGATTTCTCCTTCTATGTATTCTCTCTGCCTGCCAACCCTGCCTATCCTTTCTCCTGCCTTGCTACTGGCCCTTCAGTTCTTTAGTAGACTATCAGGTGTTTTAGACAGGCACAGTAACACAGCTACACAGAGTTAAACAAATGCAACATAAACAAAAGTAACACACCTTAAAATAATAGTCTACTATAAGCACAAGAATCAGAGACCCACTCATTCACACACTCAGGAGTCCCATAAAAATACTAAACTGAAAGCCATAATATATAGGCAGAGGACCTAGCTCAGACCCATGCAGGCCCTGTGCTTGCTGCTTCAGTCTCTGTGAGTTCATATGAGCTTTGCTCAGTTGATGTAGAGGGCTTGTTCTCATGGTGTCCTCCATCCCCTCTGACTCTTACATTCTTTACACCTCTTCTGAGGGGTCCTCTGAGCTCTGAGGGGAGGGATTTGATGCAGACATCCCTTTTAAAGCTGTGTGTTCCAAGGTCTTTCTCACTGTGTAATCTCTTTGTTCCCATCTGGTGCAGGAGGAAGTTTCTCTGATGATGGCTAAATCAGGCACTGATCTGTGAGCATAGCAGAATGTCATTAGGAGTCATTTTATTGTTTCCTTTTTTTTTTTTTTTAGACCAGTAGTATTTGGCTTTACCCTAGGTCTCTGGGATAGCTAGTCTCTGATTCTTAGTCATCCAAGGAGTGATGGGTATGAGTTCCATCTCGTAGAATGGGCCTTAAGTCAAATCAGACATTGGTTGGTTACCCCCACAATGTTGTGCCACCATTGCCCTAGCACAATGTTCAGGTAGGTCAGATTGTAGGTCAAAGGATTTGTGCCTAGGTTGCTGTTTATGTCTGTCTTTTGGTAGCTGCAGAGTTACGTTCCCATACCAAAGACACTAGATCATGGGGGTAAAGGTTCTTTATAGGCACCAGCTCAACCTCTCCATGTTCAATCAGTTGTGTGGATGTTGTCTTCAGCAATGGGGCCTT
>CABHPQ010154707.1:0-27755 GCA_902168405.1 Peromyscus aztecus | reverse complement strand
CCACCAACGCCCGGCCTTCCCATGGGATTCTTATGGCCAACAACCCAATTGGATGTTACCTGTTACAGTGTTGGAAGCTTCATCTGGTGACAAGAGATGGCCAGTTGGGACTCTGTCTCCCTCATTATCTGGAGACTTCATCTGGATCCCCTTCATATATTTTAGGAAGTTTCCACTGCACCCTCAACTCTAGCTGTCTCTCCCCACATTCCCTCCCTGAACCCCATTTCCCCTCCCCCTCCCCACCTGATCCTCCCCTTCCTACTCCACCCCTAGTCCACTGTAGCTGGATAAATCTTTCCCGCCCAGCAGTACCCAAATAACCAGTCAGAGGCTTAATATTAATTACAAACTGTTTGGTCTATGGCTCAGGCTTCTTGCTAGCTAGCTCTTTAATCTTAAATTAATCCATTTCTATTAATCTATGTATTGCTACATGGCCATGGCATTACTGGTCTGCTGGCATGTTGCTCCTTGGTCATCTGCCCTGATTCCACTCTTCTTCCCTCTGTATCTTTCTTTGGATTTCCCACCTGGCTATAACCTGTCTTGCCATAGGCCAGAGCAGCTTCTTTATTAATCAATGGTAGCAACTGTGGGAGCCCGTTTTTGGGTTCCTCGTGGCTTTACCCAGCAGGTCCACATAGAAGATAATTAGGGTCACGGGCCTGAGTGTAAGTGTCTGAAATGATCTGCACTTGGCTGTGCTGGGGGAGGAGGTCTTTTGCTCCACCCCCTTGGCGTCTCTATAAATACCTTGGGGCAGAGACAGTCGGGGCTCATTGGAATAGGTTCCAGGCCCTCTCGAGGCTATCCTTTATTTTCTATCTGTTTATCTCTGCAATATTCTCTGCAATATAAATCCTTCTATCTAATATTTCCTGCTGCTCACACTCAAGAAAACTCTGGGGAGCTGTGGGGTTGGTGGGTAAATGCCCCACAAACAATACATATTCACAGCATACAGAAAGACCATCCCACAGCAGTCCACCCCTAAAATCTATTCTATTTTTTTCCTCCCAGGGAAATCCATGTGTCCTCCATAGTCCCTTCCTCTATGACTAACCTCTCTGGGTCTATGGCTTGTAACCTGGTTATCATTTATGTAATGGCTAATATCTACATATAAGTGATTATCTCACTCAGGATGATTTTTTTCTAGTTCCATCTATTTGACTGCAAATTTCATGAGGTCATTTTTCAACAGCTGAGTAATACTCCATTGTGTAGATGTACCACATTTTCTTTATCCATTCTTCTATTTCTGGCTATTATGAATACAGCAGCAATGAACATGGTTGAGTAAGTGTCCTTGTGGTAGGATGAAGCATCTTTTGGGTATATGCCCCAGAGTGCTATAGCTGGATCTTGAGGTAGAGCGATTCCTAACTTTTTGAGAAACTGCCGTACTGATTTCCATGGTGGCTATACATGTTAACACACCCATTAGCAATGGAAGAGTCCCTTCCCCCCACATCACCATCAGCATGAGCTGTCATTTGTGTTATTGGTCTTAGGTCATTCTAAAAGGTGTAAGATGGAATCTCAAAGTAATTTTGATTTGAATTTCCCTGATGGCTACGATATTGAACATTTCTTTAAGTGTTTCTCAGTCATTTAGGTTTCCTCTATTGAGAATTCTATTTTTAGATCTGTACCCCATTTTTACTTGGATTATTTAGTTTTTTGATATCTAATTTCTTAAGTTTTTATGTATTTTAGATACTAGTCTTCTATCAGATGTGGAATTGGTAACAATCTTTTCACACTCTGGGTTTTTATTGGTAAGACTAATTATGATCACGATTCAGTAGGCTGCTGCTTTGTCCGTATGGTGGTGTCCTTTGCCTTACAAAAGCTTTTCAGTTTCATGCAGTTCCATTTATTAATTGTTGGTCTTAGTGCCTGCAATATTGGTGTCCTGTTCAGAAAGTCTTTCCTGTGCCAATGACTTCAAGGTTATTCCCTACTTTCTCTTTGTGGAGGTTTGAAAGAAAATGCACCCATAGGGTCACAAGGAGTGGCACTATTAGGAGGTTTGACCTTGCTGGAGTAGGTGTGGCTTTGTTGGAGGCAGTGTGTCACTGAGGGCAGGCTTTGAAGTCTCAGATACTCAAATATGGCCAGTGTGTCACTGTCTCTTCCTGCTGCCTGTGGATCCAGATGTAAGACTCTCAGCTCTTCTCCAGCCATCATGTCTGCCTGCATGCCACCATGCTTCCTGCCATGACAACAATGGACTAAACCTCTGAACTGTAAGCCAGCTCCAATTATATGTTTTCCTTTATAAGAGTTGCTGTGGTCATGATGTCTCTTCACAGCAATAAAACCTTAACTAAGACACTCTTCTATCAGGTTCAGTATATCTGGTTTTGTAAGGTCTTCGATCCATTAGAGTTGAGTTGTTGTGCAGGGTGATAAGTATGGATCTATTTGAATTCCTCTACATGCAAACCACCAGTTTGACCAACACCATTTGTTGAAGATGTTGTCTTTTTTCCAGTGTGTATTTCTGACTTCTTTATCAAAGATCAGGTGTCCATGGGTGTGTGGATTTATGTCTTGGTCTTCAATTCAATTCCATTGATCAACATGTCTGTTTTTATGACAATATCATGCTGGGATTTTTTATTACTATAGCTCTGTAGTACAACTTGAAATTGGGAATGGTGAGACCTGCATCAGTTCTTTTATTATTCAGGATTGTTTTAAGTATCCTGGGCTTGTTTGGGGTTTTTTTCCCTCCACATATGAAGGTAAGAATTGTCCTTTCAAGTTTTGATAAGAATTGTTTTGGAATCTTGATGGGGATTTCATTGAATCTGTAAATTGCTTTTGGTAGGATGGCCATTTTTACTATGTTAACCCTACTGATCCGTGAGCATGAGATCTTTCCAACTTCTAATGTCTTCTTCAATTTCTTTCTTCAAAGACTTGAAGTTCTTGTCACACAAGTTTTTTGCTTGGTTAGAATTATCCCAAGATATTTATATTATTTAAGGCTATTGTGAAAGGTGTTATTTCCTTGACTTTTTTCTCAGTCCATTTGTCATTTGTATGTAGGAGGGCTACTGATTTTTTTGTGAGTTAGTTTGTGTCCAGCTACTTTGCTGAAAGTGTTTATCAGCTTAGGAGTTCCCTGGTGGAAATTATAGGTACACTATATATACCATCATATCATCTGCAAATAAACAGACTTCAACTTCTTCCTTTCCAATTTGTATCCCCTTGATCCCCTTCAGTTGTCTTGTTGCTCTAGACTTCAAGTACTATATAGAATAGATATGAAGAGAATGGACAACCTTGTCTTGTTCCTGATTTTAGTGGAATTGCTTTGAGTTTTTCTCCACTAAATTTTATGTTGGCTATTGGCTTACTGTAAATCACCTTTATTATGTTGAGGCATGTCCCTTATATCCCTAGGCTCTCCAGGACTTTTGTCATGAAAGGGTGTACATTTTGTCAAAGGCCTTTTCTGCATCTAATGAGATGATCATATGAAGTTTTTTTTTCAATTTATTTATATGGTGGATCACATTTATTGATTTTTGCATATTGAACCATCCCTGCATCCCTGAGATGAAGCCCACTTGATCATGGTAGATGATTTTTTTGATGTGTTCTTAGATTCTGTTTGCAAGTACTTTACTGAGTATTTTTGTATCTATGTTCATAAGGAAAATTGGTCTGTAATTCTGTTTCTTTGTTGGTTTTTTATGTGGTTTGAGTTTCAGGGTAACTGGGGCTTCATAAAATGAGTTGGACAATATTCCTTCTGTTTCTAATTTGTGGAATAATTTGGGGAGTATTGGCATTAACTCTTCATTGAAAGTCTGGTAGAATTCTGCACAAAAACAAAAGAAAACAAAAAAATCTGGCCCTGGGACTTTTTTGGTTGTGAGATTTTAATGACTATTTCTATTTCGCTAGGGATTATAGATATGTTTAAATTTTTATCTGATCTTAATTTAACTTTGGTAGGTTGTACCTATGGAGAAAATGATCCATTTCTTTTAGATTTTCCAATTTGGTTGAGCACAAGTTTTTTTAAAGTATGTCCTTATGATTTTCTGGATTTTTTCATTTCTGATTTTGTTAATTTGGATATTCCCTCCCTGCCTTTTAGTTAATTTGGATAAGAGTTTGTCTAACTTACTGATTTTCTCAAAGAACCAGCTCTTTGTTTCATTGATTCTTTGTATTGTTCTCTTTGTTTCTGTTCCACTGATTTTTAGCTCTGTGGTTGATTATTTCTTGCCATCTACTCCTCTTGGGTGTGATTCTTTTTTCTTTTTGTTCTAGATCTTTCAGGTGTGCTGCTAACTTACTAACATCTCTCCAGTTTTTTATGTAAACACTTAGTGCTATGAATATGCATCTTAGAACTATTTTCATTGTGTGCCATAAGTCTGGGTATGTTATGCTTCCTTTGTATTGAATTCTAGAAAGTCTTTCATTTCTTTCTTATTTATGTCTTGACCAGTTTTTTTATTCAGTAGAGTGTTGTTTGGTTTCCACGAGTTTGTAAGATTTCTGTTGCTATTGATATCCAGCTTTAATCCATGGTGGTCTGGTAGGATGCAAGGACTTATTTCAATTTTCTTGTATCTCTGGAGACTTGCTTTATGTCCAAATATGTGGTCAATTTTGGAGAAATTTCATGAGAAATTTGGAGAAGTTTCATGAGGTACAGAGAAGAATGTATGTTCTTTGGGTGAATTTTTCTGTAAATATCTGTTAGCTCCATTTAGTTGATGATTTAGTTTTTGTCTGGATGACCTGTCTACTGGTGAGAGTCTATTGGTTATTTGAAATCTCCCACTATCAGAGTGTGATGGTCAATATGTGATTTAAGCTGCAGTAATGTTTCTTTCACAAACTTGGGTGCCCTTGTGTTTGGGGCATAGATGTTAAGAACTGAAATGTCATCTTGGTATATTTTTCCTTTGATGAGTACGTGGTGTCCTTCCCATCTCTTTTAATTTGATTTTTTGGTTGAAGTCTATTTTGTTAGACATTAAAATGGCCACATCAGCATGCTTCTTTGGTCCATTTGCTTCAAATATCTTTTTGCAATCCTTTACTCTGAGGTAATGTCTACTCGTGTTGTTGAGTCTTGTTTCTTGTATGCAGCAGAAGGATGGATCCTGTTTTCATATCCATTCTATTAGCCTGTGTCTTTTTATTGGGGAATTAAGACCATTGATGTTGAGAGATATCAACGATCAATAACTGTTGATTCCTGTTATTTTGTTGTTATTATTGGTGGTGTTAGTGGTGATGAGTGTGGTGTTAGTGGTGATGAGTGTGGTGTTAGTGGTGATGAGTGTGGTGTGTGTGCACGCGTGCATGCTTCCCTTCTTTTGATTTTGCTGGTCTGAGATTATTTATTCCCTGTATTTACATGGTTATAGTTAACCTCCTAAAGTTGGAGTTTTCCTTCTAGCATCTTTTGTAGGGCTCAATTAGTAGATACATATTGCTTAAATTTGGTTTTATCATGGAATATCCTATTTGGTGATTCAAAGTTTTGCTGGATAGAGTAGTCTGGGCTGGCATCTGTTGTCTCTTTGGGTCTGCAGCACATCTCTCTGGGCCCTTGTGACTTTTAGAGTCTCTATTGAGAAGTCAGATAGTTCTAATAGGTCTACCCTTATATGTTACTTGGTCTTTTTCCACTGCAGCTTTTAATATTCTTTTTGTTCCGTATGTTTTTAGTGTTTTGATTATTATATGTTGAGGGGCCTTTCTTTTTCTGGCCCAATCTATTTGGTATTCTGTGTGCTTCTTACACCTTGATAGGTGCCTCCTCTTTAGTTTAGGGAAATTTTCTGCTATAATTCTGTTGAAAATATTTCCTGGGTCTTTGGGTTGGATTTCTTCTCCTTCTTCTATTTGCTATTATTCTTAAATTTGGTCTTTTCATGTGTTTGAGATTTCCTAGATGTTTTGTGTCATGAGTTTTTTAGATTTAACATTTTTCTTTGAACAGTATGTCCATTTCTTCTGTTGTATCTTCAACATTTGAGATTCTCTCTTCTATCTCTTGTATTCTGTTGGTGAAGCTTGCCTCTGTAGGTCCTGTTCAAATTCCTAAATTTTTCATTTCCAGATTTCTTTCAGTTTGGGGTTTCTTTACTGATTCTATTTCTGTTTTCAGGACTTTAACAGTTTTAATCATTTCCTTACACTGTTTGTTTGTTTTGCTGGCTTTCTTTAAGGGATTTATTCATTTCCTCTTTAAGGACCTCTATCATCTTCATACAGGCTGTTTTAAGGTCTTTTTCTTGTGTTCAGTTATGTTGGAATACCCAGGGCCTGCTGGGTTGCTGGGCTCTACTGGAGACATATTGCCCTGCCTGTTTTGATTGTGTTTTTGCAATGGCATCTATGCATCTGTGACTGGGATGATTATAGGTCTAGGTACTTGTCTTAGTCAGGGTTTCTATTGCTGTAGAGACACCATGACCTTGGCAACTCTTATAAAGGAAAACATTTAATTGGGGTGGCTTGCTTACAGTTCAGAGGTTCAGTCCATTATCATCATGGTGGGGAGCATGGTGGCGTGCAGACAGACATGGTGCTGGCAAAGCAAAAGAGACCTCAAAGCCTGCTCCCACGGTGACACACCTCCTTTCACAAGGCTACACCTCCCAATAGTGCCACTCTCTATGAGCTTATGGGGCCCAATTACATTCAAACTACCACAGTACTGATATCTGATTTTGTCTTTGTAGGGTCGTGTTATGATATACACACATGGGGGACCCAAGCTAGCCAGGGTATCCCGTGTGTGCAGGGAAACATGCTGTCATGCTGGGCAGATGCAGTGGTGGGCTGGCAGGCAACCCACACCATGCAGGCATGGCCGCAGGGGAGCAGCAGACAGTCAGGCATTCATGACCCAGATGCTGCATCTGTGTAGAAATGGTTTATTATAATAGACAGACGAAGAGAAAGATAGGAAGGAGAGAGAGAAAGAGAGGAAGAAAGGGGGTTGAGGGTGCACATCTCATGGAGGGGGAAAGCAGAAGAGAGAGGGGAAGGGGAGGCTTTTACATCAGGTCTCAGGGTGGCACCAAGGGGTGGGTCACAATACTAACATTGGTTTCCAAGGAGTGGGTCAGAATACTAACATTCCTCTGTTTTGATTATTATAAAAAGGTGAGTTATGGATAGCGAGTGGGGAAAAAGGGCACTGAATTCTCGAGACTGCTTCAAATTGACAAGGGGCAAAGTAGGGAAGGGGAAGCCAGGAATCACTTACAGTGGGAGGCGGGAGTGAAGAATCATAGTTGGTTGTCATCATGGAGATCTCAGGCGTCTGTTCTGTGAGGTAGCTAGGAGAAAAAATAGATTATTATCACTGGCCTTATGAGCTGCGCTAGCCATGGGAAGAGTGATAACTGCCAGAAAGAAAGGAACAGAGAAGTGCCCTGGTTGTACAGAAGAGGCAAGGGTAAATGAGTGAGACATGAGAGCGAATATGCTCTTTATTGGGACATCTTGGAAAACCAGGTTCCAGTTGCTGGGCAGGTGCCTGCCTGAGTGGAGAGGTGGTACCAACAGTGAATTGAGGGGTGACGTGTTCTTTAGGAGTGCAGGAGCCATCACATCTGCCATTTCTCTGGAGGTGGGGGTGCATCCACTCCAGTTGGTGTCCCAGAGCTGGTGCCAGCTGGTGCAGGGGCTGGTGTATCTGGGGAGCCCCTTGGCCCAGGCAGGAGGAGGGAAAATGCAAAATATGCTTGAAAATTGGTGGGGTCATAAATGGGCTCTGGAGATTGTTAGTTTTCATCAGACCAGATTTCTTGATACAGTAGCAGAACTTTCCCCAGGAGCCTGTAGGTATCTGTAAGACAGCTGGAATAGATTTTTATTATAGCAAAAGAGTTAAAAATCCATAGAAATTTAAGGACTTTTAAGAACTCTTTGTAGTCAATGTTTTATCATTTTATCAAAGCTGCATTTATCAATATTAAAACTTTGAACCTCTGGAGTTATATCTGAAACCAGTCTATTCCGTACCATGAAGTCTGTGAATGAGGCATAGCTGTCTGTAATTTTAACAGGAAACTTATTAATGAGCTATCAAGGTGCTTGTAATCTTTGGATTGGAGCTGATTGGGTTTATTAAACTGACACATCCTAGTCATCAATCTGAGAAGGATAAATTTAAGGAACCATGCTGGCATGCTGAGCAGATTCAGTGGCAGGCTGGCGGGCAACCCACACCACGTGAGCATGGCGGTAGGGCAATGGCGGACAGTCATCCATGACCCAGACGCTGCATCCACATGGAAATAGTTTATTATAATAGAGAGATGAAGAGAAAGATAGGAAAGAGGAGGAGAAGAGATGAAAGAGAGAGGAAGAGGGAGAGGGGGGTCCAGGGTGCACACCCCATGGGAGAAAGGGCAGAAGAGGGAGAGGAAGGGGAAAGATTTTTCCTTAAAATGAGGCTTTTGAGTCAGGATGCAGGGCAGCACCAAGGGGCGGGTCAGAATACTAACATTGGTTTCCAAGGGGCGGGTCAGAATACTAACATTGGTTTCCAAGGGGCGGGTCAGAATACTAACATTGGTTTCCAAGGGGCGGGTCAGAATATTAACAGGTGGGTGTTTTGTCCCTTGGTTTATGTTTCCTGTCTGGATTTTAGGAGAGTGTGATATGTGTGTTTCCTGGTAGGAAATGTTCTTTGGACCTGTTTCCCTGGCCTATTCAGTTGGTGTGTTCCCAGATAATACCTGCTGATGTTGGAGGCTGGGGTAATGGGATGAGTTGGGGGAAGGAAGGTTGAAGGAGAAGGTATTTGTGATCCACTGGGGATGGGGTCAGATAGGAAAGGGAGACCACAGCAGATGTTCTGCTACAGAGCCAGGAATGAGACTGGGGGATTGTGTCTGAAGGAGCAGAAGGAGAGGAGAGGATCTGCACTCAGCCTACCTGCGTCCCTGGCAGGAGTGGCCTGTGTGTCAGCAGAGGGTACCTGATGGGATTGGGGGCTGGGATACATCTATGAATGGGGGGATGAAGGTTGGAAGGGAAGGTCTGTGGGATCCATGGAGATGGGAAGGAGGGCAGGAAGTATGGCATGAGTGTCCTGTTGCAGAGCTGGGGATGAGGCTGGCACTGGGTCAGGGGACAGAGTGGGGAGGTGAAGATCTGCAGTCTCCCGACCTGCTTCCCTAGCAGGAGTGGTAGAATTTAAAATGTTGAAATCACATTTTAGGTATTTTGTTCTGGGGAACACACATGTGCAGGTCAGAGCACAATTTTTGTATCCCAGGGATCAAACTCAGGTTGTCAAGCTTTGTGGCAAGCTCCTTTACTTGGGAAGCCATCTTGCCCACCCCAATTAAGAATTTTAGAACTACAGCCAGGCACTTGTTAAAAAACTAGTTAGAGCCAGGCGGTGGTGGTGCACACCTTTAACCCCAGAACTCAGGAGGCAGAGGCAGGAGGATCTTTGTGAGTTTGAGGCCAGCCTGGTCTACAGAGCGAGTTCCAGGATAGCCAGAGCTACAGAGAAACCTTGTCTTGAAAAACCAAAAACCCAAACAAAACAAATTAGAGTGCTACCCAGCAGGTGGAACTTTGGAATTAAGACACAAAGAAGAGCTTTTTGCCAGTGTTTTTGTTTGTTTGATTGTTGGTTTTCTATTGGGGGAGGGGTCTTGTCTCTTAGTGTAGCTTAACAGCTTTCTCAGGTGCTACATGGAGACCCTCCACCACAGAGTTCTGTGATAAGTAAAAATCCCCTGGTAGTGAGTAAATCTACCTATGTAAATAAGTCAGATCAGGCCAAATTAATAAGTCCAGGTTTAAACTGAGCAGAGCATTCCTGGAATGGGGGGGGGGGGGAGCCATGAGAGGAAACCGTGAGGGGAAGTATGGTGATTTTATTTGTATGTTAATAAATAAAGGTTGCCTGGAGATCAGAGATCATAAGGAGCCATAAGCAGAGTCAGGCGGTGGTGGCACATGCCCTTAATCCAATCACATGCCAGGCAGAGTCTCTGTGTGGTCTAGGACACAGCCAAATGTGGTGACATGAACCTTTAATTCCAGTACCAACCATAGAGACCTGGAGGTCTATATAGACAGGCAGTGACAAGGAAGTCATGTGGCTGGGTTTAGAGTTAATGAGAAGGCAGAACAGAAAGGCAATAAAAAGACAAGTCAGACAGGAAGAAGTGCTCTCTCTGGGGAAGCAACTTCTGGTGGTAAGCTAAAGCTAGTCGTGGCTATTGCTCTGATCTCTTTGGCTATTTACCTCTGTATTTGGCTCTGTGTTTCTTATTTACTAAGACTGTTTAGAATTTCGTCTACAGGGAAGTCTATGGGCTGGACCTTCAATGCCCTCCAAGGGTGGAGCCCCTGCTTGTCAGGCTTTCTCAGGGGTGGGGCCTGGGCAGAGAGAGAGAGATGGGGCCAAGGTGGGGCTTCCACCTAAGTATTCTGCCCTGCAGGTAGCAAAGTGATTCCACTCTCCTCCCTGTCCACCACTTTACTTTGCTCATTCTCTTCCCCACTGCTCTATCAGCCTGCTACAGGGGCCTCTCCACCCTCCATACTGCCATTCCCCAGGGACTCCTCCAAACCTGGCTTGGAGGACTCAGCTCCTCACCCCCAATACTTGGTGTCAGCCACCAATACCTAGAAACACTTTCTACCTGCGATCCTCAGTGGCCACACTTTGCAGGGACTCAGGTCAGTGACCCACATTGTCCTTCCTGTCCTCTATCACATTTCTCCACTCCCGCCCTCAGCCCAAGAACAGCCTGATTACAGGAGCCCCTCCCCCACCTCAACTCCATTCCCTGGAGACTCCAACTCTTGGTTCAGACCCAGGGTCCCCTAGCCCTTTCATTCCCATCTCCCCAAATAATCCATTGCCTTACTGCAACATACTGGCAGGATCCCCTCTTCCTACCATACCTCCAGCTCCCTGGGGATCCTGCTTCTAGGTGTGCACAGGACCCCTCAGCTCTTCCTGGAGCCCCTCTCAGTCTTATTGCCTACCCCCTTCGATTCCTCTCTGCCACCCATCAGCCTGCAGAATGCCCCCTACCAGACAACCCACCACCTCACACTTTCCTAAGATCCAGAGAATGCAACAGAAACCAAGAAATGGAACAGCCACTCAACAAAGACAAGACCAGATGTCAACATCTAAAATGATCTCAATCATTCCAACCCCAGATGCCTAGACACCTTTCAACTAGCATAAAAACACAATCAATAACAGGCAGGACACTTTGCATCCATTAGAGTCCAGCAACCCTGTGAGAAATGCAATCTAGCTGAAACCCAATACAAGGTCTCCAAAGTAGCTCTTATGAAATGATCAAGGACCTCAAAAAGGACATGAATAAATTCCTTAATGAAGTCTGTGAAAACACAAGGAGTGGAATGAAATTATAAAAACAATTCAACACGTGAAAATAGAAATGGAAACTCAACCAAAGAAAACTCGAACCAAGGTAAAACTGGAGATGAAAAATTTAGGAAGTCAAACAAAAACTTCAGAGGTAAGCCTCACCAACAGAGTACAAGGACAGGGAAGAAAGAATCTCAGGTGTTGAAGACAAGATAGAATAAATGGATTCCTCAGACAAAGAAAATGTTAAGTCTAAAATTAAAAAAATCAGGCACAAAACATCCACGAACTCTGGGACACTATGAAAAGACCAAATCTATGAATAAAAGGAATAGAGGAAGGGATGAAATTCAGGTTAAAGACACACACACATAAAAACAATTTCAACAAAATCATAAACTACAAGATAAAAGAAACAAAGATGGCCGGGTGATGTGGTGCACGCCTTTAATCCCAGCACTCGGGAGGCAGAGCCAGGCAGATCTCTGTGAGTTCGAGGCCAGCCTGGTCTCCAAAGCGAGTTCCAGGAGAGGTGCAAAGCTACACAGAGAAACCCTGTCTCGGGAAAGAAAAAATTAAAAAAAATCGTAGAAGAAAATTTCCCTAACCTAAAGAAGGAAACAGCTATCAAGGTACAAGAAGCATATGGAACACCAAATAGACTAAACCAGAAAAGAAATTCCCTGTGGCACATAATAAAACACTGAGCATATAGAACAAAGAACACTAAAAGCTGTAAGGGAAAAACACCAAATAACATATAAAAGCAGACCTATTAGAATAACACCCAAATTCTCAATGGAAACTCTAAAAGCCCAAAGGGCCTAGACAGATGTTCTACAAACTCTAAGAGACCACAGATGCCAACTCAGACTACTATACCCAGCAAAACTATCAATCACAATAGACAGAGAAAGAAAAGCATTCCATGATGAAACCAAATTTAAGCAGTATCTGTCTACCAATCCAGCTCTACAGAAGGCACAAGAAAAGTTTCAATTTGAACAGGTTAACCACACCCAAGAAAACACAAAGAATAAATAACCCTAGACCAGCAAATCAAAGGAGGGAGGCATGTAGCAGGAATCTTAAAAAGTTCTTATTAATAAAATCAAACCTGAGCCAGGTATTGGAGTGTACGCTGGAAGATCAGAGAGACAGAACAAGCCACAGCTTCCTCACCTTGCTAGTTCCTCAGCTTGATCCTGTTTCCTCAGACTGGAAGCTTCTGTGTCCTCATCCCAATGGCTCTCAGCTGAACTTCTGCTCCAAAGCCTGAAGCTTAACCAGCTAAAAGCTTTACCAGCCAAATGCTTCTAGTTTCTGGTCCTCACGCCTTATATACCTTTCTGCTTTCTACCATCACTCCCTGGGATTAAAGGCTCGCTTTCTGGGATTAAAGGTGTGAGTCACCATGCTTGGCTGTATCCTTGAACAGATGGATTTCTGCCTCTGGAATGCTAGGATTAAAGGCGTGTGCTACCACTGCCTATCCTAAGTATCTAGTGGCTTTTCTGTTCTCTGACCCCAGATAAGTTTATTAGGGTACACAATAGTTTGGGGATCACAATACCACATTTCCTCTCTTTTTGCCTAAAATTTAAAAAAGCTTATAACTAATACAAGAAAAATTATCCAATAAGTATATATAATATATATAGTCAAAAATTACATTAATGATGTCTAGTTCATTAACATTTGTCAGATTCAGATAAAAAATTCCATTATATTATATATATAACAATGTCCAGTCCAGTAACATTTCATAAACTCAGACAAAAATTTTCATTACTTATCTTATGTAAAACAAGTAGTTCCTTTTTAAAAGTAAATTCAATTTTTATCTTATATCCATATTCTCTCTTTTTTTCTTTTCATAATAGATTCAGTAATCTACCTTTTGTCATTTTTATATCTTCCCTTTTTTCTTTTTAGTGTAGATTCAGTGATCTACCCATTTATCCTATTATTTATCTTTTTTTTTAAACAAAAACTCTTGAATCTAGTCTCCTTGTTCAGCTTTTTTCCTGACCATTAACAATTAACAACTTGTAACCAACCATCATAAACAGACAATATTCATAACTCATTAAATGACCAAAAACCTCCCATCCCACCTCTTGGGAATGTGGGTGTCATTTTCTTATAATTATTTCCTGCTTTCTATGGGCGAAGACCTCTTTAGGGAATCCTGAAAAGAAATTTTTGGGTTAATTGTCAAGTCCTGTATCATTTGTCCAGTCGCTGCATAAATGAGAAAGTGCAGGGCTTGTTTCAAGTCCTTGTTCAAGTAGTCTGTCAGGCTGGATCATCTCAGCTAGCCATATCAAAATTGTCTTGAGCAGTTTGTAGTCCAAAGTCAATCTTTTCCATGGGGTTAATCAGCTTAATGGCTTTACCATAGTCCTTGTAGAATCATCATTGTAGGGTCCCATCATCCTTTTGAAGATTTCAAAATTACTGTTAGGTGTGGCCATGGTTCCCGGCAGATTTTTTTTTTTTTTTTTGTATTCACAGTCTGATAAATGTCTGTCTCTCGGAACCATGAACATTCTTCCTGAAAAGAGAAAATCTTCACAGCAATTTCTCCCCACCATTTGTCTTGCCAAACTTTTCCAAACTGACTTTTGCCGATGCTTTCTTGTAACATGATGGTCCTGGCAATTCTTCTCTCAACAAGCATCAGTAAATCCTTTGTCCTAGGTAGCAACATCACCGCAGTCACCAATAAGATGAGAAGCAGCCAGCAACTCTGAGCAGCTGTCACTGCCTCCATGGTCTCACCACTGTTTGTGGCTCGGCCCCGGCCAAAGCTTCTCCCAAGCCTCCTAGGCCGGCCTCAAACTCCGGATCCTCCTGCCTCTCCCTCCTTCAGTAAATCCTACCAGTATGTGCCACCACAACTGGCCGAGTACAGCTCGGGCCTGAGCTGGGGCCCACAAGGCCACAGCCAAGAGGTTTTTAATGAATTCGTACCACAAACGTTGGGCACTAGGTGTAGCAGAATCTTAAAGAGTCTTATTAATAAAAAAAAAAAAAAAAAAAAACCTGAGGCCTGTTATTGGGGTGAACACTGGAAGATCAGAGAGACAGAACAAGCCACAGCTAACCTCACCTGGCCAACTTCTCAGCTGGTCTTGTTTCCTCAGACTGGAAGCCTGTGTCTTCATATCTAAATGGCGCTCAGCTGAACTGCTGCTCCAAAGCCTGAAGTTTAACCAGCTAAAAGCTTAACCAGCCAAATGCTTCTAGTTTCTGGTCCTCACGCCTTATATACCTTTCTGCTTTCTACCATCACTCCTTGGGATTAAAGGCTCGCTTTCTGGGATTAAAGGTGTGAGTCACCATGCTTGGCTGTATCCTTGAACAGATGGATTTCTGCCTCTGGAATGCTAGGATTAAAGGCGTGTGCTACCACTGCCTACCCTAAGTATCTAGTGGCTTTTCTGTTCTCTGACCCCAGATAAGTTTATTAGGGTACACAATATTTTGGGGAACATAATACCACCACAGAGGCATACACAATAAACAACAAAATAACAGGAATCAATAAATACTACTCATTGATAACTCTCAATACTAATGGCCTCAATTCTCCCAATAAAAGGACACAAACTAACAGATTGGGTCAGAAAACAGCATCCATCTTTCTTCTGTATCCCAGAAACACATCTTACCAGAAATGACAGACATCACCTCAGGATAGAAGGATGGAAGAAGATATTTCAAGCAAGTAGACCCAAGAAGCAAGCAGGTATAGCTATTTTAATATCTGACAAAACAGACTTCAAGACAGAGCTGGGCAGAAGAGATGGGAAAGGACATGACGTACTCAGCAAAGGAGAAATCCTCAAAGAAGATTGTGGTGGTATTGTGTTCCCCAAAATATCGTGTCCCCTAATAAACTTATCTGGGGTCAGAGAACAGAAAAGCCACTAGATACTTAGGATAGGCAGTGGTAACACACGCCTTTAATCCTAGCATTCCAGAGGCAGAAATCCATCTGTTCAAGGATACAGCCAAGCATGGTGACTCGTGCCTTTAATCCCAGAAAGCCAGCCTTTAATCCCAGGGAGTGGTGGTAGAAAGCAGAAAGGTATATAAGGTGTGAGGACCAGAAACTAGAGGCATTTGGCTGGTTAAGCTTTTAGGCTTTGAGCATCACAGTTCAGCTGAGACCCATTCTGGATGAGGACTGAGAGGCTTCCAGTCTGAGGAAACAGGATCAGCAAAGGAACTGGTGAGGTGAGGAAGCTGTGGCTTGTTCTGCTTCTCTGATTTTCCAGCATTCACCCCAATAACTGGCCTTGGGTTTTTTTATTAATAAGAACTTTTAAGATTCCTGCTACAGAAGATTTCACAATTCTAACACTTATGCAATGAACACAGGAAAGAAACACCACTACAGCTAACACCACACATTGACCCTCACACAGTGACAGTGGGAGACTTCAGTACCCAACTCTCACCAGTGGACAGGCCATCCAGACAAAACCAAACAGAATGCTGGAGTTAAATAACATTATAAACCAAATGGTTCTAGGAGATATTTACAGAACATTTCACTCAAAAAAGAATATACCTTCTTCTCTGTACCTCATGAAACTTTCTCCTAAATTAATCACATACTTAGACACTAAGCATCAAGAGATACAAGAAAATTGAAATAACACCCTGCATCTTATCTGACTTCTATGAATTAAAGCTGGATATCAACAATAACAGAAATATATAAATTTATGGAAACCAAACAACTCACTACTGGATGAAAAATGAGTCAAGATAAAAATTAAAAGGTTAAAAAAAATAGAGTTAAATGAAAATGAAAACACAACACACTAAAATGTGTGGGGCACAATGAAGGCAGTTCTAAGAGACAAGTTCAGAGCACCAAGTGCCCACATAGAGAGAGAGAGAAAGAGAGAGAGAGAGAGAGAGAGAGAGAGAGAGAGAGAGAGAGAGAGAGAGAGAGAATCATACTAGTAACTTGACAACACACCTGAAAGATCTAGAATAAAAAGCAGAAATAACCAAAAGGAATGGATGGAAGAAATAATCAAATGCAGGATTGTGCTGTGGGATTTTCTGTATGTTAAATGTGTTGCTCTGATTGGTTAATAAATAAAACACTGATTGGCCAGTAGCCAGGCAGGAAGTATAGGCGGGACAAGCAGAGAAGAGAATTCCGGGAACAGGAAGGTTGAGTCAGAGACGCTGCCGGCTACTGCCATGAGGAGATGTTAAGAAACCGGTAAGCCACGAGCCACGTGGCAACTTACAGATTAATAGAAATGGGTTGATTTAAGATATAAGAACAGTTAGCAAGAAGCCTGCCACAGCCATACAGTTTATAAGAAATATAAGTCTGTGTGTTTACTTGGTTGGGTTTGAACAGCTGCGGGCCTGGCGGGTGAAAGAGATTCGTCCTGACCATGGGCCAAGCCGGACTAGGGAAAACTCTAGCAACAGGATTGGAATCAATAATATAGAAACAATAGGGGGCTGGAGAGATGGCTCAGAGGTTAAGAGCACTGACTGCTCTTCCAGAGGTCCTGAGTTCAATTCCCAGCAACCACATGGTGGCTCACAACCATCTGTAATGAGATCTGGCGCCCTCTTCTGTATACATAATAAATAAATAAAAAAAAATAGAAACAATAACAAAAATCTGAAGAATCAATGAAAGAGTTGGTTGTTTGAGAAAATCAATAAGACTGATAAACTCTTAGCCACATTAACTAAAGGTAGAGAGATAATTCAAATTAGTAAAATTAGAGAGGAAAAGGGAGACATAACAGGCACTGGGGAACTCCAAAGAATCATAGGACATCCTTTAAAAACCTGTCCACCAAATTGTCCTCCACAAAACCTAAAAGAAATGGATAAATTTCTTGATATAAATGACCTACCAAAGTTAAATCAAGATTAGATAAGTGACTTAAACAGGCCCACAATCCCTAGTGAAATAGAAGCAGTAATCAAAAATCTACCAACCAACCAAAAAAAAAAAAAGCCCAGGGCCAGATAGGTTCAGCACAGAATTCTATCAGACCTTCAAGGGAGATTTAATCCCAATACTCTTCAAATTATAATAAAAACAGAAGGAACATTGCCTACTTTGTTCTAAGAGACCATAATTACCCTGATACCTAAACCACACAAAGACCCAACAAAGAAAGGAAAATACAGAGCTCAATAAAGGTGATTTAGAGCAAGGGCACAGCCAACATCAATTTAAATGGAGAGAAACTCAAAGCAATGCCACTGAAATCAGGAACAAGCAAGGCTGTCCACTATTTCCATACCTAGTCAATGCAGTACCTGAAATCTTAGCTAGAGAAATAAGACAATTAAAGGGACATTGACTTCTTCCTTTTCTAATTGTATCTTGATCTCCTTCAATTGTCTTATTTCTCACTTTGTAGACCAGGCTGGCCTTGAACACACAGAGATTCACCTGCCTCTGCCTCCCTTTATTTGCAGATGATATGACTTTGTACGTAAATGACCATAAAAATCATACAGCTGATAAATACTTCCAGCAAAATAGTGGTATACAAAATTACCACACAAAAATTAGTGTCTTTCCTATATACAAGTGATAAATGGACTGAGAAAGAAATCAAGGAAACAATACCTTTCAGAATAGCTTCAAATAATATAAATTATCTCAGTGTAACTCCAATCAACCAAGTGAAAGACTTGTATGATAAAAACTACAAGTCTTTGAAGAAAGAAATTGATGAAGATATAAGAAGATGGAAAGATCTCCCATGCTCATGGATTGGTAGGATTAATCCAGTAAAAATGGCCATTTTACCAAAAGCAATCTACAGATTCAATACAATCCCCATTAAAATTCCAGCACAATTCTTTGCAGACTTTGAAAGACCATAACCAACTTCATATGGAAACACAAAATACCCAGGATAGCTAAAACAATCCTGAAAACAAAACAACTGATAGACGTATCATCATCCTGAGCGCAAATCACACTGCAGAGCTACAGTAATAAAAGCAACATGGTATTGGCATACAGACACGCTGATCAATGGAACTGAAGAACCAGATAGAAGTCCACACACCTATGGACATCTGACTTTTGACACAGAAGCAAAAAATACACACTAAAAAAAAGAAGAAAGTATTTCCAACAAATGGTGGGGGTCAAGCAGGTGCTGCATGTAGCAGAATGCAGATAAATCCATGTTTGCCCTACATAAAACTCAACTCCGAATGGATCAAAGACTCCAACATAAAACATGATAGAGAAGTGTTTGCCCTACATAAAACTCAACTCCAAATGAATCAAAGACTCCAACATAAAACATGTTAGAGAAGTGTTTGCCCTACATAAAACAACTCCAAATGGATCAAAGACTCCAACATAAAACATGATAGAGAAGTGTTTGCCCTACATAAAACTCAACTCCAAATAGATCAAAGACTCCAACATAAAACATGATAGAGAAGGTGGGGAAGATCCCTGAACTCACTGGCACAGGAGAAGACTTTCTGAACAGGACACCATGACATAGGTGCTAAGATCAACAGTTAATAAATGAGACCTCATGAGACTGAGGTCCTTCACAGCAAAGGACACCACCATTTGGAGAAAGCAGCAGCCTACAGAGTAGCTACACATCTGATACAGGACTAATATCCAAAATATATAAAGAACTCAAGAAATCAAAGACATCAAAAAAACAAAGAAATCAAAGACATCAAAAAATCAAGACATCAAAAAAACAAAACAAAACAAATAATCTAATTAAAAATGGGGTATATAGCCGGGCACACACCTTTAATCCCCGCACTCAGGAGGCAGAGCCAGGCAGATCTCTGTGAGTTCGAGGCCAGCCTGGACTACAAAGCAAGCTCCAGGATAGGCACCAAAACTACACAGAGAAACCCTGTCTCAAAAAAAATGAGGTACAGATCTAAACAGAGAATTCTCAAAAACTTAAACACATGGCTGACAATTAAAAAGTGTTCAAAATCCTTACCATCATGAAAATGCAAAAGTACCTCAAGATTTAATCTTAAAGCCATCAGAATGACCAAGATCAACAAAACATGTAAAAGCTTATGTTGAAGATGTAGGGATGTGAGGAACACTCATCCTTTGTTAGTGGGAGTGCAAACTTGTACAGCCACTGTGGAAATCAGTGTGGTGGTTCCTCAGGAAGCTGGGAATAGATCTAGCTCAAGATTCAGCTATACCACTCTTGGGCATTGTCTGAGTTAGGGTTTCTATTGCTGTGAACAGACACCATGACCACAGCAGCCCTTATAAAGGAAAACATTTAACTGGGGCTGGCTTACAGTTCTGAGGTTTAGTCCATTGTCATCATGATGCAAAGCATGGCTGCACACAGGCAGATATGGTGCTGGAGAAGGAGCTGAGCATTTTATGTCCAGATCCAAAGGCAGCAGGAAGAGACTGAGACACATTCCACTCTCTAGACCCCATAGATTTATAGCTATATCATAATGCAAAATGCATCTAGTCCAACCTCAAAAGTTCCCATAGTCTATCACAGTCTCAACAATGTTTAAAAGTCCCAAGTCTCTTCTGAGATTCATGCAATCTCTTAACTGTAGTCCCCCTGTAAAATCAAATTTAAAAAACAGATCACATACTTCCAACATACAATGGCACAGGATATACATCTCCATTACAAGGGGTGGAAAGGAAGCATAGTGAGGAAATACTGGACCAAAGCAAGACCGAAAGCCAGCTGGGCAAACTCCAAACTCTGCATCTCCATGTCTGATGTCAAAACGCTCTTCAGATCTCCAACTCCTTTCAGTTTTGTTGACTTCAACACACTTCTTTCTTTTGGGCTGGTTCTATTCCCTGTTGGCAGCTCTCCTGCACAGGTACCCTATGGCTCTGGCATCTCCAACATCTTGGTTTCTCCAAGGCAATCCAGGCTTCACTTTCACAGCTTCACACAAACAGTTCTGTACAAATGTTCTTCTCCTCTGAAACCTCTTGAGTCAGACCCCACAGTTCATCAGATCACACTCAGCACCACTGTCTTCCATGCTCCTCCTAGGATGGCCCATTAAGCAGCACTTAGAGCATTCAACTGCTTTTCTAATCCACAGTCCCCAGGTCCATATTCCTTCAAACAAAAGCATGGTCAGGGCTATCACAGCAATGCACCAGTCCCTGGTACCAACTTCCATCTTAGTTAGGGTTTCTATTGCTGTGAAGAGACACCATGACCACAGCAACTCTATAAAGGAAAACATTTAACTGGGGCTGGCTTACAGTTCAGAGGTTTCGTCCATTTTCATCATGGTGGAAAGCATGGCAGCAAGCATCATGGTGGAAAGACATGGTCCTGGAAAGGCAGATGAGAGTTTTACATTTGGATTCGAGAGTAGCAGGAAGAGATGGTCACACTGGGTGTGCCTTAAGCATCTGAGACCTCAAACAAAGCCTGCTCCCAGTGACACACCTCCTCCAAGAAGGCCATACCTCCTATTAGTGACACTCCCTATGGGCCTATGGGAGCCATGTTTATTCAAATTACCAAAGGGCTCTACATCCTACTACAGAAACACCTTCTCATCCATGTTCATTACTGTTTTATTCATAATAGCCAGAAATTAGAAAAAGCCCAGATGCCCATCAGCAGATGAATGGATCAGGAAAATGTGGTACATTTACACAATTGAATATTATTCAGCTGTTAAAAAATTATGAAATTTACAAGTAAATGAAAAATTGTCCTAGATGAAGTTACCCAAGAAGACAAATATGGCATGTATTCCCTCATATGTGGATGCTAGCTTTTGAACATTTGATAGTCATCTGAATAACCACAGAGGCTAGGTATAGAGTGAGAAAGGAGGGGAGATTCTATTTCCCCAAGGAAGAGGAAATAGGATATACAGTTAGAGAGAAATAGGAGAGACACTGGGATGGGAGGATTACAGGGAGGGGAGGAAGATCAGGGGAAGGGGGGGACTATGGGGAGGGACAGCTAACACTAAGGGCATTTGAGGAACTATGGAAACCTGCTGTAGTAGATGCTTTTTAAAATATATACATTCATGAAAGAAATCTAAATGGGATCACTCTATAAGAGGGAAAACAAAGCCCCAGCTAGCTGTCTCCTGTCACCAAGTGAAATCCAGAGCAAGGAATGGGGTACAGTAATTGAGCTGTTGGCCAAAGGGGTCCCATGTGAATCCCCAAACAACCCAGGCAATTTCCAAGGCTATTGGTTGCTTTCTACAATCTGATGGCAAGGCCCTATTGCTGAAGACAACACCTACATAATTCACTGAACATGGAGGAATCAAGCTGGTTCCTAACTAGAGCCTTTGCCGCTACTGACTAGTGTTCATGATAATGGAAGGTACTCTGCATACCTCCAGAGGATAAAATTAAATACTAACCCCTGTACAAACCCTTTGATCTACAATGTTGATCTGCCTACATGATACACTGATGTAATAGTTGCAGAAATGTTGTGGAAGTAACCAACTACTATCTGTAAACCGACAGTTCTCTCCTACCCACCAGTTCCAGAATAACCACTCAAAAACTTAATATTATAATTGTTCTGCTGATAGCTTAGGCTTATTACTAGATATCTCTTACATTTAAATTAACCCATACTTCTATGTATGCATTGTCATGTGGCTCATGACTTTTTACCTCATTTCTACACATCCTGCTTGCTTGGCAGATGGCTGGCATCTCCCTGACTGCCCTCTTCCCTGTATCTCCATTTGGCTTTCCTGCACAGCCTTATTCTGCCTGGGTATAGGCCAAATCAACTTTATTTATCAACCAATGAGAGCAATACATATTCACAAGACACAGAAAGATCACTCCACAGCATTTCCCCCTTTCAGTCTAATCAAAAAGGAAGATTTTAACTTTAACATAATTTTAACATAATAAAATTATATTTAACAAAAACAGTTATCGGAGAGCTGTGAGAGAAGCAAGATGGCGGATGTGCTGGGTCTTCCCGAGGCTGGGGGCGAGGATTTCGCCATGGATGAGGATGGGGACGAAAGCATCTATAAACTAAAAGAAAAAGCGTAGAAACAGAAGGGCTCGGGCTTTGGGGTCCCGAGCGCAGATGCGAGAGAATTATGACAGTGTAGAGTAGGATGGCGATGAAGCTGGACCACAACGCTCTGTTGAAGGTTGGATTCTCTTTGTCACTGGAGTCCATGAAGAAGCCACTGAAGAAGATATCCATGACAAATTCGCTGAATATGGGGAAATAAAAAACATCCACCTTAACTTGGACAGGCATACAGGATACTTGAAGGGGTATGCTCTAGTGGAGTATGAAACATACAAAGAGGCTCAGGCTGCCATGGAGGGACTCAATGGTCAAGATTTGATGAGACAGCCAATCAGTGTCGACTGGTGTTTTGTTCAGGGTCCACCAAAGGGCAAGAGGAGAGGTGGCCGAAGATGAAGCAGAAGTCCAGACCGGAGACGTCGTTGACAGATCCTCTGTTGACCAGGTGGTCTCGCCACGAGTCCATTTGGTTGAGATGCCTTGCATAAATAGGGTTAGGGTAGAACTTGTGTTTATATTTAATTTCTTACCCTATCTACTTAGTATTGCTTTGAATTAAAAAAATAAATGTTTCATTTTGTTTTCTACATTTAAAAAAACAGTTATCAAGTAAGAAAGTTATAATATCCAGTCTATTTGTATTTGGCAAAATTAGAGAAAATACTCTATCATTTACCCTATCTTAGTGAGTCTAAAGTTTCATATCTAATTTATCTTTTATCATAACTAAGGAAAACTATAATTATAACTATCTAGTCTTCAGCTCCATCAAAGACCCCAGAAGGATGTAATATTATTTAAGTAAACAAAAAGTGTATTGCAAGCAACTTCCAAAACTATAGAAATGACAGAGACACCTGGCTGCCTGGACAGTCACCCAAAGTTCTTCTGTAATGTTGGGGCATCCATCTTCAGCCTACAGGCCTAGAGTCTCTTGTGGTGGTATTGTGTTCCCCAAAATATTGTGTACTTTAATAAACTTATCTGGGGTCAGAGACAGAACAGCCACAATATTAAACATGAGGTTAGGCAGTGGTAGCATACGCCTTTAATCCTAGCATTCCAGAGACAGAAATCCCTCTGGATCTCTGTGAGTTCAAGGCCACATTGGAAACGGCCAGGCGTGGTGACACACGCCTTTAATCCCAGTAAGCCAGCCTTTAATCCCAGGGAGTGGTGGTAGAAAGGAGAAAGGTATATAAGGCGTGAGGACCAGAAACTAGAGGCATTTGCCCTGGAGAGGCATTTGGCCTGGAGAAGCATTTGGGCTGGTTAAGCATTCAGGCTTCTAGCAGCAGTTCAGCTGAGACCCATTCTGGATTAGGACTCAGAGGCCTCCAGTCTGAGGAAACAAGACCAGCTGAGGATCCGGTGAGGCGAGATAGCTGTGGCTTGTTCTATTTTTCTGACCTTCCAGCATTTACCCCAATACCTGGCTGAGGTTTGATTTTATTAATAAGACCTTCTAAGATTCATGCTACAGTCTCTGTCATACTTTTCAGTGAAACAGGAAATTTGAAGGACTGTCCCTCCTATACTGGCAAAGTTCGTCAGTCTCTTTCCTCTGTGTCCTGCAGAATGTCTGGCAGTTTCTTCTCTGAAACAGGAACCTGAAGGAGCATCCTGCCTTGTTTTGCCAAAGTTTAGTGGTCACTTTCAATGGGTCCTGCATGTCCAGTTTATACAACATACTGTCAAGCAGTCCAGGCAAGAGCAGTTTCTAGCCTTGCCATATTGAAAGCAAACTCCATAACATGTTTCTTCAATGCCCATCCTCCTCTCTGAAGTAAATTGGTGTTACTAATTCTTAAAACATTTTAAATGCCATATTCTGTAAGTCTTTGAAGTGTTTGAAGATTATGTACCTAATTGAAATATATCTTTGTATACCTAGAAATTCTAACTAATATGGTTATAAGTTTGACTATTAGATGACTATTAGTCTATATTTTTAATTATACATTACATTTTAAATGAGCTGCATAAACATCATCCTTAAACAAGAGTAGAAATATCCATACAGTATAACAAAATTGACTTTAAATTTGTATCAGTAAACCAAAATCCATACCAATGTAAAATATTTTGAGATTAACAGGGTTTTTTGGGGATTAAAGTAGATTCATACTCTACCCCCTTTTTTAAAATAATAATCTATCCTTTTTTCCCATCATTTCTATATAATATCCCCCTTTTTCTTTTGAAAGAGACTGACTATGACCAATAACAATTTATAACCAACTCCCTCTTAAATGAAAACAAACATTCATAAATAATATTTTGGGAATTTGGGCATAGTTCTCTAGACTACTTCCTACTGATTGGGGATGCTGGTAATCTTATGGGGACCCTGAGATAATGGCCAAGTCCTGGGAAAATCAGCTATAACCTTTGTTGATAGATATCTCCTGTCAAGGTTCAAACCTGATCCATCTTAACCTGGAACGAATCCACAGCCTTTTGTTTCCTGTGGACACAAAAGCAAAACCTCTTCTCCAAAGCAATGCATCTTTTAAGTTGCATTTTACAAATATATTTTTTGACTTCTGTTTTAAAGTTAAGGTATTCTTAAAACATCTAGGCTGGTGTATTCATCAGTCCCCCTTTCAATCCCATGCCTCTCAGTAAGAACCGTTCCATGAGATGGAACCCATGACTGACACTGTTCGGGTAGCCAAGAATCTGGGACTAGATAGACCACTGGCCCAGGGGGAAAAGAAATACTGTTGTTCTGCTAAAGGAACATGGCAATAAAACAACTCCTAACAACACTCTGACATACTCATTGGTCAGTGTCTCTCTGCCATTATCAGAGAAGCTTCTTCTTGCAGCAGATGGGAACAAACACAGACCCACAACTGGACACTGTGTAGAGAGTGAGAGCTCTTGGAACACTCAGTCCTAAGTGGGATGTCTCTATCAATTTCCTCCCTTCAGGGCTCAGGGAACTCTGTGGAAGAGAAGGCAGAACGATTATGAGAGCCAGAGGGGGCGGACGACACCAGGATGCATGTCTTCCAGATGCACACGTGAACTCCCAGAGACTGTGGCAGCAGGCACAGGGTCTGCACAGGTCCAAACCAGGTATGGTCCCAGCGCTGAGATGAGGCAATGGACAGTTTCCCATCCCTAAACAAGAAGCTCTCTCCATTGACAATCTACCACAAAGGAAAAATTAGTTTCTCCAAGGGAGTCTCACTGGATCTACAAACCACAGTTAAGGGCAGGGACCATACCCAGAGGTAGATGGCCAACACAAAATTAATTCAAGGATATTTGGGGAGAATTTTTATCTCACATTGCTTTCTTTGGACTTTGTTGTTTTTTTTGTTTTTTTTTTAACCTTACTGGTGTTTTATTTGTGTATTATAGTTTCCAATCTTGTGTTTTTTGGTGTGTGTGTGTGTGTGTATGTGTGTGTGTGCATTTTTCATGCTCTTTCATTTCCTTTTTTCCTTCATTTTGTTTTATCCTTGTTTGTCTTTTTATTTGCCCATTTTCTTAAGAGAGAGAAAAGAAGGGCATGGAGCTGAAGAGTGGGGAGAGTATGGAGCAGATGAAGGAGGGAACCTGATCAGAAGAGGTTATACGGAAATAACTTGATTTTCAATTTTAAAAAGAAAATGTAGATAAAGAGGAAAAAGAAGGATAAAGCGCTGATTCATGGGGCCTGTCCCCCAGTGCTTCAGTCAGGTCATAGTCTCCTGTCATCCCTGCCCCCACCAGGCCCCGCTGAGGGGAGCTCAAGGATACAGCAGTGCTGGTGACTGAACCAGTGTCTTGCACTCCCTGAAAAAACCCTCCTCCCATGAGAGGCCCTGTGACATGAGGCTCCCTGGACACCCACTTGTAGCCCCACAGCCCAGGGCAGCCACCACTGCCCAGGAGGGTAAAATGAGGCTCAGAGAGTCTAGGCAGTTGCTCAAGGGGCAGAGACAGGCTTCAACCCCAGACCACATGGCCCCTGAGCCTAATTGTCACCCCAAATCCACTCCTGTGGTCATCTTTCTCCCCAGTGTCTTTGTGGCTCACTTGCTGTCCCCCAATCCTTTGCCATGGGCCACTATCGCTAGAGGAGAGTCCTGGGGTCAGGAGTGGGGGGTGGGGGTGAGGCTGGCGACTCCTGGCTCCTGCTTTAATGTGCTTTGGAAACACCTGGCCACTGGCTGCATCTACAGGTGGGCCCAAGGGCGTGGCTTGGCTAGGAGTCGGGAGGACGGCTGTGAGGTCGCACAACTGCCACCTCAGCATCCCACTTTACAGCTCTGAACCTCCTGAAGTGACCTGGAAGACAGTCCCCTGCCTCGGGGCCCTTAACTCTTATCACTCTTGAAAACTGCATCTCCAGCTAAGGTAACAGAGCTGTGGCCTCTGGGAATATCAGCGTCTCAGGAGGGCACCCCCAGCCTTCACTGCAGAGTGTCCCTCAGCCACAGGACAGGCCCCACACAGAGTTCTCTAGCCCAGAACATCAGCAGTGCCACAAGTGAGCCGCCTCCATCTGTCTGTCAGTCTTGCTGACATCATGAAAAGGAACGAGAGGAGGATTGATGTGACCACCCAGGTGTACACAGCCAGAGTGTGACTCAAGTGGGACCCTGCCAGACCCATCTCCTCTGACCCCCAGGCTCCTCTTTGGTAAACTAGAACACCGGTGAGGGCAATGTGAGGGCAGACACCAGAGCAACTACCTGGTCACTCCAGAACCAGTGCAGGGACAGGGTAGGAAAACAAACCCAGGCTCGGCCCTATGAGTTGGGGGAGTTGTTCCAGCATCCCCCAGTCCCAAAGCTGAAATGTCTCAACTGCCCACCAGCTGAGCACACCGAGAGCAACCAGGGACTCTAGTCCTCCTGGCTACACAATCAGTTTCCAGCATCACCCTCTGGCCACTCTTGGTGACTAGATGTGCTGGACAGGAAGTGGCCACCTTGCTGGTGTCCTGGCTCCTGCAGATTCATAGCCTTGGACCGAGCGCCCTCTGCTGGGCATTCACTGTCTGACCACTACCCCATATATACTCTGCTGGGCTGGTGAACTTTGGGGTCTCCTGTGAGCCAGGTGGAGCATCGCAGGGTCCTCCACCCTCGTCGACAATATGTCCCTGCAGTTCTGTGTCCCAGCACCAAAGATGTGAACAGACTCCAAGTTAAGTTTGTCCTTCCACCGGGTTCTCTCCGGCTAACCCCAACACCAGCACCCTGAACTCATGCTCTGTCTCTGAAGAGCTCCCACCACCTGAGACTTGCTTGCTCACTCCTGTAGCCCACAGTCTGTCTGGCAGTTTGCTAACACTATCAGACTCCCAC
>CABHPQ010154706.1:33744-48470 GCA_902168405.1 Peromyscus aztecus | reverse complement strand
AAGCCCCTCCTCCCTGCACCAAATGGCCTTTTTTCTAGAAGACTGTAGGATTACTAGTGGCACCTACAATTAAAATTCTAATCCCCAAACAATAATACATCATTCTTTTATTTTCTGACAATCAGACCTATACAGGGAAAAGAGTTTGGCCAATCCAACTATGGTGGGTTTTGGAACATACTTGCACAGACAGAGGCATTCCACAGAGATAGCTCTGTGATCAGAATCATAACATTTGAGAGAACTGCGAAGGATTTTTAAGAAAAAACAGATTTATGCAGAACTATATGCTTCCTCTAAAATGAGAAAAATCAGCTTTCAAACAAAATCTCCCACAAAATTACAAACTAGTGATCAATTTTATTCCCCATTAATAAATGCATTGTTTCTTAAGAAATGATATAGTTTTAAGGATAGAGTCATTAAAACTGCTCAGCAAGCTTTTGTAATGTGAATGTACTGTGCTACTCTGACTGAGAAGAGTTACATATGTTACATGAGAAGAGAGGTACGTGTAATCCAGAGCCATTAATAGGGTCTATTGGCCACTGGAAACCTGGAAAACAAAAATAGTTCCATAATATGCCTACATCAGAAAACATGGAGTTTGGAGGTTTAGGTCTATAAGTTAATAAAATATTACAAGGATGCATTTGGACAAATATTTAGAAGGCTGAAGTATTGGAAGCAAAATAGATATTGTTCTGAGACTAAAGATTGAAGATTTTCTCTGAAAATTATATTTATAAACATATTCAGAGTCAGGGAAGTAATACAGAGTTGAGGGTGTCACGTAACTCAGATTTGAAGGATTTCATCAAGACACCCCCAACCAGCAAAACTGAAACAGGGTAATTATTTATTATTGTCATTAATTTTATCTGTATGAGTGTTTGCTTATATGTGTGTGTCTCTGTACCATATGTGTGCTGTACCCTTGGAGACCAGAAGAGGACACTGGATATCTTGGGACTGGAGTTACAGATGGTAGTGTGCCACCTTGTGGGTGCTAGGAATTGAACTGGGTCCATCTGGAAGAGTAGTCAAGTGAACTTAACCTCTTAGCCATCTCTCCAGCCGCAGAAGCAGACTTTGAAGATGCTACATTGATACTTTGAGGAAAAATCATGTAGGCTTCCAGGAAAAAACAACAACAACAGCCTGTTGCTCCTTTACATGGCTGAAAATCTGCTTCTTCGGTTGCATTTGGAGTGGCAGAAGTCTGGCCAACTTATAAGGAACAACTGAAAATCATGAATTCATCAGGTCAGGACTCATCCCTTTTAGGGGCATCAATAAAATTTTCTCATTTTACTTCCAAATTTTCTACCCAGAGTCATTTTTGAATTTGTTGTTTGTTTTTCCATGTAACAAAAAAAAGACATATAGATTTGAATTGAATATGCTCAAAAATGCTCTTGATCATCCAAGTGAAGACCCAGTCATTAGTGAGTGAATATACCTGAGTTTACCCCAATGAAAGCTTGCTTCACTTGCTTGGGAAGATAATACTTGTGATTGATCCACGTGGATATTATTTGGGATTCTCCTTAATTGCTGCCAACAATCCTCTGTCTAATCTCCTGATTATAACTATTAGCTCCCTAAGGTGTTGAACAAAAAATACCAAAAGGTCATCAGTGGATGTACACCAGGAAAGAAATGCTTACCTCGATGATTTTGGTTATCAAGAGCCTAGAAGAAAAATCATAGTTTTCAAATGGGCAGTAGGGTTATATGTGTATGCAAATGGGATATTATGACCTGAGGGTAGTGAAGGATTTAGCTTTAATGAAACTATAGATTTTTTTAAAAATCTATCAAAGGAAATAGAAGGGTGCTTAATGTGATTTGGATTTAAAATTCATATCATGTCATCAGAGGCAAATTCAATGCCTCTAAAATGTAACAACATCAATTAAGTATTAAAAGGTAAAGAAAACAAGAGAAGTATTAGGGACTACTAGTGTCAGAAATTAAATCATGATTTATTATAGATTATATGGAGATAACAAAGTTAGTCTGAGGATATTGGACATACCTTGTACCAGTGACTTTGATAATTTAGATATATTGAGATTTATGGAAATGAAAATCTAAAACAGTTCAATGTCAAGCAAAATAAATTTAATTTGTGATTAAAGACCTTTTTCACAAAGATAACTCTAGGTCAATATAGCTTTTACTTTTAAATCATACAAATGTTTCAGGAAAATAAAGAGAAAGTACACAAATTCTTTCAGGAAATAGGAAGTCAGGTGCATTTTTCAAGTTCCAACATGTTCTTGGTCTCAAACTGTGGCAATGACACTATATGTCATGCTATTTACATATGAAGATGTTTCATTCCACTTCAATGCAATAGTCTCAACTTTCATGTCAAAAGTTTGATGAGCAAGCTTGTTTTTCCATGATAGCTAGGACAAAAGGAAGAATGGGCTGCTGTGCCTCCATTCTCTTGAGATATAAGATTTAATGGCTGGTTTGAGAAGTTGATGACAATTTGTTACAAGATATTCCCTAGTAATGAAATGGTCCCATTGAAAGTGAAGCCAAAATGCCATAGTTGCCAAAGCATTTGGTAAAGGAATAAGTTGAAGCCGGACGGTGGTGGCGCACGCCTTTAATCCCAGCACTTGGGAGGCAGAGGCAGGAGGATCTCTGTGAGTTTGAGGCCATCCTGGTCTAAAAAGCGAGTTCCAGGAAAGGCACAAAGCTACACAGAGAAACCCTGTCTCTAAAAACAAAAACAAAAACAAAAACAAACAAACAAACAAAAAAAAGGAATAAGTTGAAACTCCAAAAGTTGGGCAGGTTGAGGTGGGTTTCTAATGTAAGGTTTAAAGACCCATTAGAACCAAGGTATGCTGTTTTACACTTAAAATCCCAGAACTCTGGAGGCTAAGGCAGGAGACTTGCTAGCAGTTTGAGGATAGCTTTGACTATAGAGAAAAATCATGTTTCAAAAACTAGAAAGCAGGGAAAGGAGAGGGGGAAAGGTAGAGGAGGAGGAGGAGAAGGAGGAGGAGGAGGAGGAGAAAGAACATACAAATAAAAGGACTGAATGAAAACCACTGCTGAAAGTAGCAATGGAATTGGGTTTTGCTCAGTGGATCACAGTAGGAAGTAGAAAGTTCATCTGAAAGCTGAGTGCAAGGAGAAGGATGAGAGATCCAAAATAACACAAACCAAGAGCAACAACCAACTGCAGAAAACCACATGGCTGTGATTTAAGCATGTGTTTATGATAAGGTGGTAGTTAAGGGCTAACTAGGACTATTCTAGGACTGGTTACTTAGTGTGATTCTGGGACAAAACAGGCAGACAACTGGGAAGAAAGTTACTGAAATTTTACAATAAAAAAATTAAAAATGGATGATCAGAAGATGGAAGGCCATCACCATCATAAAGTATAATGGATTCTTGTCCAATTTTTTAGGAGGTCAGTGTGTAGAGAGAAAAATTCTACAAAAGACCAGCTAAGAGCAAGTGCAGATTAGGCACTGATAGTTAAAAGAGAGTCCATCAATATGCAGTTTATATGTTTTTGCTAGTCCAGCGATCTAATGAACTTTAGATTGATGAACACAATGTGTTTCTTCATTTTCTTCATAATGTCCTTTTGGCTATCCTTTTGAGCTTGCCTGCTTCAACAATTTTTTTTCACTGACTGACTGAATCAAGAAAATTTTGGTACATCATTATTACAGGTAAAGAATACTTCTCAACAGCAGTTTTGCAATGTAGAATGGTCCCAAATCTTGCAGCAGCCTGTGATGTGAACACTTCAATTGAAAGACTGAGAGTATCACACTTTATTTTAGTCCACAAAGACATATTTACTGATTTTGTAAAAACTGACATTCAAAAATTTAAAGCTTCAAGAATTTCCCCCTAGAAGATCAAACTAGACATACACATGTGCAACTCAATATCAAGGAACAACAATATTTAGCTGTACAACTAAGTAAATGTTGACTTCAATTTTTATATACATAAATGAACTTAAGCTTACTAAACTTCCAGATGATATGCTGTCTACAGTGACATTGCTAATAAGTGCAGAATCAAGATTTAAGTCCACACTATTTGGTTTCTCTACTGATCTATCTTGAAATTTTTCTTTTTTAGCAAAGATTGATTGAAGGTAGATAGATATAACAAGACAAATATCACAAAGCATATATACACCTATATGGCTTGGAATTAAAGATTAATTGCTAAACCACTATACAGTTTATACTGAAACAGTTACCTGCCTTATTAAAAAAAAGACTTTATCCCATCTTGAGACGATCTATTTTAGAAGAAACTTATTCGAGATACTGTAAGAAATTAAATGTGGAAGACAAAATTTGTATAGACTTTAGAAGATAAGCTTGAAATCATCTTTATTACATGGGGGCAAATAAAATTTCTTAGCTCCTTAATAAAGGTTAATCACAAAGCAAATGAGTATGGTAACTACATCAAAATCAGGAACAGTTTATCCAATATCAGCATAAAGAAAGGAGCAAAACCAATTAAGAATAGATAGGAAACACTTGAAATGTGTACTTATGACAACTGATGAGTTTCCCATTCTATCAACAGCCTAAATCTAGAGTCTCCAATAGGGATCTTTATGTTGTACATCTTATAGAATTGGCTACATATAATTTCTTGCTGAGGATGGAAGTGGAAGTTTCAACAGGACATTTACAGTCAGATACAAGATATACAGAAAGTGTTAGGAGCATGAATTACCTTGGGTAATAACTGGGCACAGTTGTCCAAGTCTAGTGCAAACAACAAACATGGCCCCTGTGAAAATCATGGATAAAGGGATCTTGATACGTTGATGAAATTTGTCAATATTGTAAATATACAATTATGTTGCACAAAACCTGAAAATTAAGGAACAAATACATATGTGAGGGCAATGGGATACTGGAACCTCTGATCCTTTCTTTCAATTTTGCCGAGTCTAAGGTTGCTCTAAAATTTGTATCAGATAGAAAATTCACACAGAAAAATCACAGAAAAGCAAAACAAAAAAACAAGAAACCTGGAGTCAAAAGTAGTTCTGCTGGTAATTACATCATAACACAACAGCTTGTCTGTATAGCCTTAAGAAACATACTTAATCATTTTTTGTTTCAGAGCTAGTTTTAAATACGACACAATAGTGCTCGTTATTTGTCTGAGTGCTACTTGCATTTGTTCCTTTGACCATTCACTATGCCCCTAAGCATTTCTAAACATACATTGTATGTTTCCTGACATTTTTACTACCCTGGAGCTTTTCCTTTCCCAGAATGCCACATAGTGGGAATCACACAGTCTGCAGCATGTTGAGTTTGACAGCTGTCACAAAAATATGCATTGAATTTCACCCATTTTCCCAACGTCTTTTCGTGGGGTAGTCACCTACATCTTCCAGTGTTGTGTAATAAAATATCTGTCTTCCAAGACGTGTCAGAGACGATCATCAAGGGGCTACTTAAGGAACAATAGAAAATAATTAAATGTCAAAAACCATAGACCTGATTAAAGAATTCTTTGTAAAGAGACTCTTCCAATAGATAAAAGAAAATAAAAATGACAAACAGTGAGAGGGAAGGGAGGAGAGGAGAGGAGGAGAAGGAAGAGAGGAGAATGATAAATGAGTAGAAAGATACGTGGAGGGAAAGAAGAAGAAAAGAGAGATCTCAACTTTGATCAAGAAAATGGTGATGCAGCAGCATCCAAAGTGAAATGTGGATAAAGCATATGAAATACTTTTAAAAACTAAAGGTAATTATGCATCACATTCCTATACCCCCAAACCTGACTACGATAATGGTTAAGTTTCATTAAATACACGAGCAAATGTTTCAGGACTTGAGACTATCAATAGTAAAATGATGATAGAACTATTGAAAAAATCTGTTTTTCTTTTATTTTCACATAAAAAAAAGATGAACAAGGCCGGCTTGGATTACTTTAAAATACCTTCACAGCCAAACTTGACAGTGCAGTCCAATAGTCCTACCTCCCAGAATGCTAAGGCAAGAGGATTTAAAGGACAAGAACACCTGGGCTACCTATTCGGACTGTCTGAAAAATCCAAAGCCAAATGCAAAGCAACAACCAATCAAACAATCATCAAACACAAACACAAAATTTTCAGAAACTTAGGTACAAATAATCTCTTTGATCATTCACATATACACTGTTTTGAGTAGTACTCCATCTTCTAAACATGTCTCCTAGGATAACACATAATACTCGTAAGAGTGTTTTTAGTGAGACTCATTGCATATTGGCTGCTAAATGCATTGTAAAACCATGGCCACCTTTTTCAAATAATGCAAGAATAAACCAACTTCAAAGAAATCAATCAATATTCAGATGATCCCTTTTCCTTATACTGTCAAATGTTCCTTCAGCCTGAAAGTGTCAAAGGGCAAATTGGAAAAGGAGAACTGTGCTGTGGGATGTTCTGTATGACAAATATGTTAATAAATAAAGCACTGATTGGCCAGTAGCCAGAGAGGAAGTATAGGCGGGACTAACGGAGAGGAGAATTGAGGGAACAGGAAGGTGGAGAGGAGACTGCCTGGAGCCGCCACCAGAACAAGCAAGATGTAAGGTACCAGTAAGCCATGAGCCACGTGGCAAAGTATAGATTAATAGAAATGGGCTAAATATAAGAGTAAGAGCTAGACAATGATAGGCCTGAGCTAATGGCCAAGCAGTTTAAATAATGTAAGAGTCTGTGTGTTTATTTTGTAAGTGGGCTCTGGGACTGGCAGGACTTTGTAGCTGGAGACTGGTGGGACTTGGGAGCTGAAGAGAAGCTCTCCAGCAACAGAACTGATTCTTGACCATCTTGACCAGGCTGAAACAAATCTGCTGTCTTACTTTCTACCTATGAATAGTAGTGCTCACATGAGTCCACCAAGTTTCAAAGACTGTGGAGAAAGGCTAAGAAAAACAGTGCATGCTTGAGAAACCATTCTCCAGTAAGCTTGTAGTATAGGAAAAGGGTCCATAAAATCTTTTTGGTGGTGGAGGTGAGGTGGGGAAATATAGGCATTTCCATTATACCAACACCAAAATGACTGGATATTGGAACTAATTTATGTACCCTGTACTCTTGACCACAATAGTCAGTAGTGATTTATTGACAAATGACTGAACCTTTTCTAATCAACTTTGATTTTAGTACTTTCTGTCACTGTCTTGGGATGCAAATTTGTTAACTGGTGGATACATTCTTGGGAGAATACAATTCTAAGCACCACTCAAAGCCTCAAGTACAAAAAAGGCAAATCCTTTCTGAAAATGGAGCAAACCAATGATGATGAAAAACAGAGAGGTGGATCTCAATATTAAACAATATTGGTGACTTGAATCAAGTCTATTTATCAACACCTGACCAGGCCTTGTATGTTTAATTAGGTGAGTTAAATTTGCATTGGAATTTATTCCGTGGAGAATAAGTATTCATTAATTCACAGCTAAACATATTCTTATGCAAAAATAAAAATTCAAACTGAAAAGTTAACAAACTTGAAAGATAACTGAGAACACAACTTCTATTAACTTTTTAAATTATTTTTAATGATAGGGTTGAACATATTTTTATGGAATAGTTAAATGAAGCTAATTAACATTAGCTCATATGCTTATTTTTTTAATGATGAGAACACTTGGAATTTACCATCTTAGTCATTATGAATGTTCAATGTGAGGCTATAAATGATTGTGTGTGTATATATGTGTATATATATGTGTGTGTATATATATAGTGTATATATGTAGTGTATATAGTGCTTCATTTTTAGCCAATAAAATGTACCTTTCACTAAAATCTGCCTTGTTAACTTTCACAATAAAGTCAGGTACCAAATTGATTACTTATGAAAAAGACTTGAATATTTACTGATGAAATATAGTTAGTTCTTAATAAAATTATTTTTCAGGGAGAATTTGGAAGACCCAAGTCATAAATTAAGATGGACTCAAGTCTTTCTTTTAGAGAATGATTCTTCAACATTTCCCTGGTTTTTATTCACTATTGCTTTTTCTCCTTTACAGGAACAATTTCATTCTTTATGTTTTCCTAACAAATGATCCACTTTATGGAGATTTCAAATGCATGAGCACAGAACTTACTTAGTATTCTCTCATAATTATTGCATTGTGATGTCTTTGCAAAATTGCAGCTATAGCTCCTGTTATTTTTTTCCTAGTGTTTTGTCCTTTTGTTCTCCATGTTTCCTGATTAGCTACATTAGAGCTGTACAACACAGCCTTGTCCCTCTGCAACCCCTGTTTAGCTTACCGGAAGCAGAAATGATTGAGTTGCAGAATCCTTGTTGTTTGTTGATATCATTCAATTGTCTTTTGCACAGAAGTCTGTGGTAAGCTTTGGCCAAGTCTCATTTTCCCATTTCCTTGGGAAATTGAGTAGTCAACTAGATTTTACCTTTAACTGACCTTTTTGGAGCAGCTATGAAATACAGTATAATCTTCATCCATTCATTAATTCTGCAAAACTCCATAGTATTTAAATTTACTTCATAACATCTCAATGGCTAGTATGCATGAACACAAAAATATAAAATATTAATTTTTGTTTTCTAAACAGGAAAGCATCAAGTACTTATCACGAGATCTGTGGATATAGATAAACAGAGGCAGTGAGAAATGAAGGGAGGTAGGAAAGGAAGGAAATATCGCCAAGGCAAAAAGAAAAGCAGCCAGCAAGCTGAGGAGTCATCATTAAATCAGTTCACAAAAAAGAAGCTTGTTGCCTTTCAGACCCGTGAAGATATATAACTCAGACAGAAATGTAGATTGCATTTAGATATGAAGGAAATCTGTTTAAATGTTTCTAGTTTAACTGAGTTACTTTTTTCATTTGGCAATTAGGTCTCTTTTATGTTAACAATAAGTATCTTACAATCTATTAGCATTTGGGCCTTCACATCAGTGGTACTCATAACATTCAGATAGCCACCATGTCTAGCGGGGCAGATGCTACCTGTGAACAACCTCTAGGCTCTGCCGTTACATGCACACACACAGCTGAGAAGCAACCCAGAGTTTACCTCCGACACACAGAGGACACTGATTCCCCACCTCCAAATTATATTGTACATACGTTTTTTAGATTAATGCTTTTCTTTATATATACCCAATTTTTTCTGTTCTTCTATGTGCATTCTGGAAAATTTTACTGATTATCTTCTCGAATTACAAAGACTCATTGTGGGGCTAAACAGCCTGTTAAATTGTACAATTTCTGAAGAAGGAAAAGTTTTTCCACCATTTCTCTCTGTCTATTGATAACTGAAATCCCATATTTGAAATGTGTTGCTATGATTTTCTTTTATCTTAGTGAGCTGTGAGATTTAACACATTCATGCTTCCGGATGACCCAAGTTTTGTTCAAGAGGTACATTTTGATTTTTCACAAATACTTCAATTGTCTTTTAACTAGAGAGTCAAATTTCCTTTTTATCTATTACTGGCATCACGGAAACACCTTTAAAATTGACTTTGAGACTGTTTAGGGAGTTTTGTTTTTTCCTTAATGCAATAAATTATTTTAATATTTTGTAGTCTAGGGTGCATTAAGAGTGCATGGGATATGAAAATAGAGCATGATTCTTTCAAGTTTCACTCAAATACCCATTTTTATTTTTCCCTTATGCTAGTATGTTAACTTTTATGATTTTAAAATGCATTTCACTGTACTTATGTGTTCCTACATGTGTACACACACACAGATGCCTGTGGAGGCCATAAGAGAGTACCAGGTCCCCTGGACTTGGAGTTATAAATGGATCTCAATGTGAGCCCAATGTGAACCTAGGATTTCACAAGGACCCCACTGCAAGAGCAGCAATTGCACTTAATTTCTGAGTCATATCTCTAGCCCCCCATCAAAAATGCCTACAGTGCTACGTGTGTAGCTAGAAGATAGCATTTCACAGACTCCCTCACAGCCTAGAGTGTTTATCATCAGTTAATCTTAGAGAAAACAGAAAGTGAAATTATGTTTGATTCTGAATTATAACAATTGCTAATTTATGAGACTTGGATAATCAGCAGTAAGATTTCTTAGATGAACAAATGGATTCTATGTTATTTCTCTCTCTCTTTCTCTTTCTCCCTCTCCCTCTCCCTCCCTCCCTCTCCTTCTTTCTGTTCCTCCTTCCTTTTTTCCTTCCTCCCTCCCTTCCTCCATCCATCTGTCCGTCTGTGAAGTTCATCATCTTTATTCTCTAGTCATGGTCCCTGTGCTTAACCACTTGTCGATTAGGGAATCTGCCTAACTCCCAGTTCCTCATTTTCCACTCTCAGAGGTAATCGTAACTGCTCTTAAGGGTGTATGGGTGCAGACTGCTCTAACTGCTTCCAAGATGGAAAAACGGTGATGAAGGTACATAGGGCAACAGTTAGAGTGCCTCAGAGGAAGTTCAATCTAAGTGACCACAATAAAACGATATAGACAGCAAAGTCCCAGAACCTAAGTCAACCATTTCATGATAGTGTGCATCCTTGGAGCATGCTCTGTGAGTGAGGTAGCATTTGTAATATATAAAAATGAGACTGTTGGTACCACTATAATTCCTCTTTCGATCACAGTTAAGAAAATAGTGGGCTAGTTTTGCCCTTATTAGGGGAAGACAAAAGGCAAGAAAGTCCTTCCTTGCTGTGCAACATTAACAAGGCTGGTGATTTCTTTGTTATCGCTATTCACTAGAAGTTGTACAAGATGTGGACCCAAATGAAGATTGTTTGTTTGACTTATGAGCTAATATGACTTTCACTGGCCAGCATAAGTTCAGATACTGGCCACTGGGTCTCTTTGAGGGGAACATTAATAGAGAAAGTTAATGAGGAAAATCGATTACACTATGATTAGTATAAGTCTTCTTTAGTGAGGTGAATTGTGATAGTGCAGCTGAGTGGACCGTGTGTCAGAGCCCTGTAGATGGATACGGTCATAGAAACGGTGTTCTCTATAACTATACTATATAAGTTTTATTTGACAGATGAAAATGTAGCCATGTAATTAGCCATTTGTTATATCAGGCTTCTGCATGAGGACCTGAACATCTGGAAATGTTTTAAGAGAATTCAGTTAAAGTAATTGCCTCATTTGCAATACTCTCCCAATAATAGACACTCCTGCTCATGTACCTGATGTAATGTCCCAAGAGAGGGGAAGGTGTAGGCCAAACCTGAGTAAAATTCATATTCCATTTTTTGAGGTTACATCTAGATGTCAGCATCTGGTTCAAAAATCTAAAAGAGAAATATAAGCCCACCAGATTTTTAAAAATATTTTTGTAGGATTATCTAGCAATATCTAAGAGGCACTTAAATATTCTGAATAATTTCACCAAACCCCATGTTTGTTTATTTTTGTTTTTTTTTTGGTGCTGTTTGTTTGTTTTTATCAAGAAGATAATCATTAGTTAGAGAGTTGTTCAATAACATCTCATACATTTAAGTACAACATCTGAAGACTGTAGTCCCTTAGACTGTTAAAGAAACATACTGGCAAGTTTAATCCTGGTTATACATTCCTGGTGAGTGCTTAAGGCCATATAGGCAGTTGAAATGAATCGTTTTCTTTCAGAAGTCCCTTGGGCTTGGAGGAACCTCTGGCTCCTCTAGTCTTTCCTTTGTCAGTTAGTCCATCTCTGCTGGAATAATTCAAAGGCCCTGCTTGACCCTTCTCTCACTTGGAAGCGCGGAGGAAACTTTTTCTTTTTATTGACCTTCCTCTGTGCAGACTGAACAAGGGTTAATGTCCACTCTGGGATATCTCCATGGAATCCCTGAAAAAGAAAATAGATGATTCCTCACAGTCACAGTACATTTTGGGAGCTATGCCACACTCTACTGGGTCTTAGTTGACCTTGGAGGACAAGGGGAAAGTATTCACCATTTTAATCTTCCTGACTACATCAGTATAGTCCATCAGGTATGGTAATTGAATACCCAGAAGGTAGGTTTTACCAGTTTGGTAATTTTAATGAAGATGTAATATTTAGGAAAACCTTGAGCAGAAATTAAGCACTTTAAACTGAACCTTGATTAAACTCACATTTTTTTAAAGCCAGTGCCTAAGTGTTATGTTTTACATATCTTAAATAACTTATTCCGACCCTTTTGATTTGCATGATCTTTTGAGCTTTTTATTTTCATTTTGAAAAAGAAAATCCAGCCATTTTCACCTTTATCCACAACTTACTTTTCTACTAAGAATATTTTTTTTAAATTTTTACATCCTCAAATCTTACTTTTAAAAAAAATAAGCACACGATCTAGCAACATCAACAAATAAAACTACCATCTGCTGTGAAAATTTGGGGTGGGGGAATTAAACAGTTTCTAGTCCGTCTTCCTAAGGCCTGCAATGCAGGCTGAAGTTTTGGCTTTCCGAAGCTTACTCTGGTGGACCAATGAATCTGGAAGGATTATTTACAGATCATAAGGAGCAAATGCCAGACACCTCCTGAAAGCAACCACTCTACAAAGTCACTACCCTGTATATGCTGTGGGATATCTGTACCCTGTGTGCTGATGCATTTGCTGTGACTGTTGGAAAAAAAAAAAAAAAGCTGAATAGCCAATAGCTAGGCAGAAGGTATAAGTGGGATTTCCAGTGAGAGAAAGGAAGAGGAGCAGGAATCGAGGAGACGCCAGAGGACAGGGACAGGAAAAAGGAAACGTAAGAGGGAAGAGAGATGATGCCATATGATAGAATGTAGATGAATATAAATGGATTAATTTAAGTTATAAGAGCTAGTTCAGAACAAGCCTAAGCTATCGACTGAGCTTTCATAATTAATAAAAAGTCTTTGTGTCATTATCTAGGAGATGGCTGGTGGGTCAGAGAAAGACTCATAGCATGTATATCAATATTTTGGTATTGATTTGTATAGCTTTCTCATAACTGCATAAGGCCCCCTTTCCTTAACCCTTATAGCTTAGCTATTCTAATCCCTCCCCAAGACCACCAGGCCATGTGTAACTAAAGCAGAATTGCATGCTAGCTGGGTACAGTGGCTGGACACTCAGGTAAGGGTGCATTGACCCTGCCCATCCCCCTTTCTCTGAAAGAACACTTTCAGTCAGCAAGCTTAGCTGTGCTGTTTTTTTGTTTGTTTGTTTGTTTTTTACAGGCACAGGTTAGTTTCTAAAGATGACAGCTGCTTGGTTTGGAAGATAGTGTGCCAAAATTCCTTATTAAAGCAAAGTTGAATCCAAACTATCTATCTATCTATCTATATATATATATATATGATAATATATCAAATTAGAAATAACCCATACATCCAGAAAACTTGCATTTTAGCAAGAGCTTTAACACATTATCAAAAGGACCTTAAGGTGAAAGAATACCCTCTGAAATAAAGAAAGGTAGAAAAGAAAGCATACAGAGCCAAAAATCCTTCATGTTAACCATGTAATTGCAGTTTTTGATGCTAGAAGACATTTATTTCCCTTTGTTTGAACTAGGATAAAGAAGTGTACAGCCCATGAATTGAAAGTTATTTTCTCTCCTTCTAGTCCCAACTTGAAATTGACCAGGGGTTTCGCTTGGGGACCCTCTCATAAAAAAAAAGAACTCCAGACTCCCCTAATTTTATCAAAGATCCAAAGAAATTAAATTACTATTTTTTTCAGTTGTTTTCTTTTGGCCAATTCAGAAAATGATCTACCCTAACTGTGCTTTTGGTTCTGGATGCATGTAAGTAGCAGACAAAGAGAAACGGCAGATGCAGAAGGAAACATCCTCCAGTGTTTTTAACTTCCCCTAAAATTCAACTACGGAAACCCATCAACACTGTTATATTGGAGTTACTTGTTGAGAAACTTCTACACAAAAAGTCTTTTCTATGAATAAGCATTCCATTAGCTGTTTTACTGTAGACAGCTCCATATAATGAAATAAACAATCTTAATCTATGCTGGAAATATTTTAACCACTCACTGTCCTTAAAGGAACAATGCCTTCATTCTCTGGCTGATTAGTTGTTCTAATTTTCCTTGTCACAGTCAGGGGGCCATCCTGACTCAGGACAGGGTTTTTGGAGGACATTGAGATGAAGATGAATAAGTCTAAAGTGTAAGGACCAAATGCTTTCTTCCGAGCCAGCTACTCAGGAAATGTAACCAGTACAGGATAAGTTATCAGTCTAATACATAAGGGCATTTGCTTCTCTGTAAAACTGAATTCAGTGCTTCTCCTGGACAGGAAACTTGCTATTGTGTCTCATAAAAATTGTTTGGAGCCAAGGTATTGGTTCTCCTTGTCACCTGCATATAGTTGCCCAAGAAAGTTTTATCTGCCAGGTCTCATTTTGGGGAAAAAGGTTTGACAAGAGACAGAAAATATTTTCTTTCTTTTTGAGTGCTATAATAAGGGAAAGGACATTTGTCCCCCACCCCCGGTTTCTTTAAACTTAATAAGGTCATCATGTGTGACAGTCTGCACTCATGATTGAGCCAGCAGATGTACCTGTCTTTACTGGTATCTAAGTTGAGATCTCTCCTGACTAGTTTTGGTGTGACACCCCACCTGAAAGTCTGTACTCATCTTTACTCCCAGTCAGTGTGTGTGTGCATATGTATGCAAATGGAGGTAGACAGTCTGATACTAAACAAGTATCCTTCCTTCTATAAAAATAAATAAATAAATAAATAAATAAATAAATAAATAAATAAATAAA
>CABHPQ010154706.1:10097-33734 GCA_902168405.1 Peromyscus aztecus | reverse complement strand
AAATAAATAAATAAATAAATAAATAAATAAATAAATAAATAAATAAATAAAGGACTCTCCTTTGTGCTTTCTTTGATCAAGGATGACAAGGATATTCAAGAAGGTGATTCTAAGTAAAGATTTGGCCCTAAGGCTTCAGAACTTCGAGGAGGTTGGAGTGTGTCTCTGGGGGTTTACTTTCTGTGGGCAAATGTCTTTTAAGGTGATGATACTTTTTTTTTTCTTTTCAATTTGGCATCAGTGTTTATTAGAGTCTCCATGTCCATCCTGCAGTTCTTAGTTAAAATGGGGGTGGGGGTAGGGGGGAGGTCTCATAGGTAAAGGGAACATTGGACACAAGGAATTTCGGTGGGCTTTTCTTCTTGTTCACAGACAAGCTCCATGGGTTGAGAAAAACACTAAAGTGTTCTTCCTAAGAACTTGGGGTTTTACATGCTCCAGTTTTCCAGGAGGCAAGCTAATGGGGACCCTGGAGGAGTGAGTCTTCTGTCATCATCTGCAAAGCAAAACAAATATTGGGGGAGGCCAAAGGATGGTAGCTTAGTACTCCTCAGCCCAGTATCCAGACAGGACATCTCCTGGCCAATAGTGATGGGCATGACACAAACATCCCAGGAATGGTTCCCAGTGTGAGACTGATTCACACTTATTCATTTCTGCAGTACAGTCCCTGCCAGGTCAGTTTCTGCTTATACCCTAAATGTCATTAGTATCCTTCTAACCTCATCACAGGGTAGATAAAAGTGAGAAGCCCTGAACTGTAAGAGATAAGACACTAGTTCCCACTCACATTATCTGATGAGAATCAACCAGTCAAAAAGGCAAAATCTTTTCTTTGTTGAAAGCTACACGATTGCTTAAGGTCCTGTTGTTCACACTGATGTAAACTCGTGTTTCATGCAGAGGGGAGTGGAATCCTGCATATGTCCAACAGTAGGCTGGACAAGCGATAACAAGTGAGGAAACACCAGCCCTCGGCCTTGCACAAACTCTGGTAGCTTCTAGCTGGTCAAGGGGGAGAGGAAGGGTATGTATTGTTCTAGGTAAAAGGAAAGTGAAGAAGCTGCGCTGCTTTGGGATCTCTCTGAGCTCTTGTTCATTTTCTTAAGTCAATCTTGGTGACTTTCTTTTTATTTAAAAAGGGACGTCTATATTCGGAGAGCCTTCTTACAATTCACCACAGAATTCAAGTTCTGCAGTTTGTAGAATAGTAAACACAGGGAAGAACAAGAGCAACAAAATCAGATATCTAAAAACCTTAGAGGGTGATGACATTGGGCTCTTCTCTTTTTTGAACCTCTCTTTGTTATTGTGACTGAAAGGTGGAAGCAAAAGCAAGGGTACCCAGAGCGCCCTTGGGCTGGAACAGAAGCCTACCAGCATGGAGCAAAGGAGTGTTGAGGGAGGAAGAACACTATCTCGGAGGAAAATGGGTCTGGACGTACCAGAAAGAAAGAGCGGGCTGTAAAGCCCAGCAGAGCTTGCTTTTATGCAAGCAGGTTGATCTTGCCTTGGCTGCAACATCTGCCATTGGCAGCAGCTTGTCTTGCACCTGGCAACTTACCCTTTGAGTGCCCACTGGGGTCTCTGATTTACTGATAGCCCTGCACCATTGCAAACCTCGAAGCGTTAGCTCCCTTTGTTTGTAGGCCAGTATTGGAGGAACGTGGCTGAGAAAATCTGAAGTCTCCCCTTAGGAAACCAGTAAATAGATCATGTTAAAAAATATGTCAAAATTAAGACAAAAACTTAAAAATAGAAAGAAAAATAAACGAAAAGCCACCTTAAGCAATCTAAGAAAGATTACAGTGAAGTCACATGGCATTTGCCTTCTTTATGATGTCATGAGCCAAGTTGGTGTCCAAGTTACATGGCTGCCTCCTTCTTAATGAGGCTACCAGCCAAAATGGCAGGAAATCAAAGGGTTGCTTTGTACCCATGGTGAGTTCTGTATTATAGTAAAATGAACCCATCCCTGACCAGGGCACAAATACCCATGGGATCCACACATTTCACAGATTGATGTATACCCTTTTATTATAAAAGACCCATAGTTAGGTAAGCTCAAAATAGCAAAAGAAAGACACAGAGGAAGTAATTCCATGGTCTCAGGTCAAGGAAACAGTGTTTACATGTAGTTGTTATGAGTAGTTAGAATCACAATGTGAGGTCTCACTTTCGTGGTTTCTAGAGAGCAAGAGAGAAAAAATTTAACCATCATCCAATTATAGTTCAAAACAATAGTGGGCCTGTCTTCCTCTCTCTCAAGGTTGCAGAAAGGAAGAGAAAAGGGTGGGAGATATGGGGGCTTTGAAAATTCTAAAAGTTTATATGTCTTCAGGTGGAGAGTAAATCCCAAGTCTCCCCATGTAATGTCTTGTCTTTCCAGTACCTGACCATTGTGAGGTTCTGTCACTGGGTTAATAGTGAATTTAGTTTCTTTTCGCAGGCCCCTATGTAAGCATTGTATCTTGGATGGAAAGGTATCCTGGTAAGTGCAGCAGCTTACAGTCCTGCTCCAGGTAAAGGTTTCCCCAGCGCACATATGACAACTCTGCTGAGACAGAGAAGGGTTACCAGACTTAAGTTGTTACAGCTCTGCTCTAGGGAAATGTTACAACTCGGCTCCCTTAGGGGAAAGTTTCCCCTGGGAAACTGTTACAGTTCTGCTCTGCTCCTGTGAAAATTGTTACAGCTGGGCTTCCCTCCTGTGAAAGCGTCACACCAGACAACAAACCTCACTTAAGTGATTTATTGGGAAGGAAGAATCCAGGAGGGTGGCTGCCTCTAGGGTGAGAAGCAGCAGCAAACTGAACAGGTTACACAGCTTATATAGAGTTTCTTACAGGGTTGCTGTGGAACTTTTCCTGGGTTGCTTGGAATTGGTGGATTTTGTAGCCTGATTCTGGGGCAAAATCAAGGATTGGTGTGATTCTGTGCTTAGGGATTGGTGGGATTTCATGATCTGGTCCTGAGGTCAAGTCAGGAGCAAGGTGGTTTTTCCTTGACCCTTTTCACCTTTCACTCTAGTCACCAAGCAATTTAACTTGCTTTCTGTATTACACAGGTATTAGAGTTAGAGGGAGAGATATCAAAGGAGAGCTTTCTTGTTAAAGAGAAGAAAATAAAATTGCCAGACCCATTCCAGGATCGGGGAAGCTACCCACTGCTTACTGATCACATCTTCCTATCCTGTAGTACCTTGCTATCCTTACAACATTTGGCTGGGTTTATGCCAGTCTTGATTAGTTGGTAGAACTCAGAAGAAGTCTTCAGATGAGGTTTCCAACAATGACACTGTCTAGAGAGTCTTGATCCAGTTGGTTTTCTCTGCCAGTTTAAGAATTTAAAAGCCAGGAAAACTCTCAAGCAATACAGAAAGCAGTAGAAAAAGTCTAATATGCTACAAATAGAATCAGCCAGTAAATGAAAGGCTTTGATTAGGGGTGAAGAAATATGCATATGGCAAAGCACTCAGAGGAAAAGGACCTTCTGCTGAGCAGAGGGGGGCTTGAAAAGCCTGATTCCTGACTCTGTGTTTCTTACAGCAACTATTTGAAAAACAAAAATAATTTGATCCTCTAGTACAGTGATCTTCTACCCATGAATCAAGACCCTATGGGAATTTTTTTCAGCTTTCTCAGGCCTTATATACATTTATGTGCTGTGTGTTGGGTACCAATGTAGTCAGATTTTCTTGGGGCTGCCAGCTCACAAATAACTGCACAGAGACTTATTATTAATTATGAAAGCATGGCCTTAGCTTAGCTTAGTTCTTATAACTTAAATTACCTTGTTTCTATTAATCTACATTCTGCCACATGGATCAGTTACCTCTCCTCTGTGATATATGTCTGAATTCTTCAGTGTCTTGCTGGCATCTCTGTCATGCCTAGATTCTTCCTGAGTTCCTCTCCCTGCCTGGAACTCCTGTCCATTCTCTCCTGTTTAGCTATTGTCCACTCAACTCTTTAGTAAACCAATCACAGTGGCACAGCATCACTCATTGTAAACAAATATTCCACAACAGAACTCATCCTTATCTGAAGTGTCCATTTCCATAGTAACAGCATAATAACTGTATCCGAGAGGAAAAAAGCTTAAAGAATGCAAAAAGCTCCCTCTACCAGGTCTTGTTTCCTAGTGCTGTGATACTGAGGAACAGTTAATACATTCGATCATAACAGAATACTTTTCTCACAGTAAACACAGAACAGTCTTTACTTCTGGTTAAATTTTAGAATTATGCAAACATTACATCGTTGCTCTTTCTCAAAGTTCCTTTTCTTTCTGATCCTGAAGATAAACTGTTACTATGTATTTCTAGTTTTTGAGGTTGAAAGGACTCTCTGCTCCTTATTACTCAACTCATGTGAAATGTTCAATTGATGCAGCATTGTGGGTCATCCCCAAATTAAAGGACTTTTGTTTCTTCCTTTCTCTAGAAACAATATTTATTCACTTATATCCTTCAAAGAAAGAAGAATTTTGCTTCTACCTGCCACACAGAAACAAAGATTTTATAGTAAATTCTGTACTGAGGCAGAAGAATTTCCTGTTGCTTCTAGACTTGCTTCATATAATTTTTTTTTAAATGCTATTCCCGGTGGCTGGATGTTGTAGCCCACACCTGTGATCTCAGTACTTGGGAATCAATGCAGGAAGATTGCCACAAGTTCAAAAGCCACATGGTCTCCCTAGTGAATTCTAGGTCAGTCAGCATTATATACACCAAAGAACTAGAAGATGCAAAGACCTGTCATTTGTATGTATTATTAGATTAGTATTGTGGAAATTGAAACACAATCAAAAGCTGTATGCAAGGGCTGGAGAGATGACTTAGCAATAAAGAACACTCACTGCTCTTGCAGAGGACCTGAGTTTGGTTTCTAGAATACACATGCCACTGCACAAGCATCTGTAACTCAAAGCTGAGTAAAAGGAACACTGCTGGAGGTATCGCCATATCTAATTTAAAGGTATACTATAGAGCCACAATAACTAGAAAGGCATGTCATTGGTTAAAAAAAAAAAACAGATACAAAGATAAATGAAATTAAAAAAGGTTTCTAAATATAAGACCATGAAACTATATCAACTTGATTTTTTGACTAAGTTTCCAAAAGACAATCTCCTTAAGAACAACAACAAAATATATATCTGCATGTAGAATATGAAACTAGATCCTTATTTCTCCCCTTGCACAAAAATGAAGTCCAAATTGATTAAAGACTTTAAAAGACCCTAAACTCTGAAACTGTTACAGGAAAATATAAGGAAAACATTTCATTCAATACAGATGCATATAGCTCAGTAGGTAGAGCATTGGCCACATAAACATGAGGATCTGAGTACAAATCCCCAGAACCCACAAACAGCCAGGCACAGTAGTATGCATCAGAAGTTCAGTACTCTCAAGGTGAAATGGAAGGCAGAGAGAGGAGCATATCCAGGTTTAGGCTGGTATAAACAAAAGCAAATGAAAGGCAAGGACTGACACCTAACACTGTTCTCTAAACTACACAGGTATGATACGGAATACATTTGCTTCCCTCCTCCACATACACAGACATCATGTGCACACATACACACAACATATGCAAATTAAATTTTAAAAGTATAGGCATAAGAAGAGGCCTCACGAAAACTCCAATCACTCAGGAAATTTAGTTACAATTTAATTGCAGAACTTGAAAAGCTGCAAAGCAGAGGAAACAATGAATTGAGTGAACAGATAGTCTATGAACTAGGAAGAAATCTTTGTGACTAAACTTTTAGTAGACAATAAATATTTGAAATATGCAAAAGAAAATAGCTCAAAACAATAAACAAGGAATAAAACAGACCCATCAATAATGTACTAATTAATGAAATGAGCAGATGGTCATTGAAAGATAATGAACATATAAGCATGGCAGTATAATAAGCATGAAACATGTTCAACATCATTAGCTATCAGGTAAATGCAAGTTAAAATTATGTTAATATTCAGTTTCCTGTCAGGTCATCAATTAAAAAAGCAAATAATAGAAAAATAACATGTGGAAAAAGGGAGACTCTTTTATATTTCTAATGGGGATGCAAATTAGTCCAGCCACCAAGGATGGAACTCAAGATGGAAGTTTCTAAAGAGAAAAAAGAAAAAGAAAGAAAGGAAAAAAAACCCTACAAATATACGTATCATATGACTCAGTAACCCAAAATGACTCCCAGTCAACACATTATAGAAATATTTGTATAACATTGTTTATTGTAGCACTACTCACTATAGTTAATCAAATTATATGTTCATCAACAGAGAAATATATAATATATTTTAAATATATATTTATATGTGTCATATATATACATGTATACGAACTAAGGAAGATATGTCATCCTTACTCAGCCATGAAAAATGAATCATGACTTTTGCAAGAAAATGAACCTAAGTAAAAATTATCATACTAGACACAATACATCAGCCTCAAAAATATTTCATGTTTCCTCTCATTTGTGGAACCAATAATTAATATAAATTCATGACATCATGTATTTAAATATAACATGAAATTAAATAGGAAAATTATGAGATCTAAGGATAGGAAATAATAGGAAAAAATTATTGTAAGCCAGTAGGTGGGAAATACACCTAAAATGCCTTTATAAGAAAATAAGTACCTTTATGAAGCATACAGCAATGTCCAATAAAAACTACAAGGAAAAATAATAGATAATAAATAAACAAATAAATAGAATGGTATGACAATAAATTAAATATTAAAATTAATCATAGGAAATACATTATAAGAAATGGAAATGAGATATTATGTAAATAAAGTATTTGCATGATACTTGTGGAAAAGATGAGTAACAGTGTAGCATCATAGTAAGTCACATGTCTCATAAAAGAACAGAAATTTCTTAGGAGAATATATAAGAATTATGGTTTCATGATGATGCAGCAGAGAGGCCCCATGATGTTTCAGAAGATTGAAGCAATGCTCTTTGAAAAGGTGACTTTTGAAGGAAGATTTGAGTCAAAACCGATGCCAAGCTTGATTTGGTATTGTCGAAAATAAGTTTGCGTGTTGGAGAATAAATTCCACAGTCATATACTGTTAGAATAGTGACAGAAACTTCAAGAGGCTCGAGAGGGAAAATGCCTCAGCTTTCAGTCACCTCAGGGCTTCTTCGTGATCTCAATACCTTTTCTTTTGTTCTCACAGATCTAAGAGAAAACGATCTCTAAATTATCCAAAAGCCCATCCATATCATTAAGACATTAAAGGGACAAAAGTGTGTCTTAGCTTAAATTTCCACCATTATTATATTTTAGAAGAACATTTCAAGTCAACTCTGACACAGTGACATTGAGATGCAAATTCTATTCTTAAATATTGACAAAAGGCCAATACTGAGTGTGTCCAGAATGAGTTATAACATGGCTCCTGCTCAGAGTAGAGGCAGGAGAAAAGTTGGCATGAATGTCGTCATGGAAAACACATGGTCTGAATGATAATGCACACAAAAGCCTGGACATATTCATAAGATAAATGACAGAAAATAGTCATGGGTAGTTAAGTATCATTGACTCCAACAGTCATAAGGATACCAGTGTTCTAGTTAGCCAAATATGGGTGGACAAAACATTCCCTGACAGAATTGTATGTCTTTGTATGAAGAACATCTGTTTTTCATGTATATTTATTATTTTTTATCCTACATATCTAATTTGGAAAGAAACTCCTATCCTTTATATAACACATTTGTGGTAGCAATTAAACATAGATGAACATTTTCTAAACATTTCATTGCATCTTTTTATTAGAACGTAGAAAGTATTTTATATGGAAATGGAACTATACCTATTTGAATATATCTCTCATGGTTTAAATCTGAAATGTCTCTCAGAAGACTATGCTTTGAATGCTCATTTCCCAGCTGTGATGCTGTGAGATAGGCTGGGGAGTTTGTCAAAATGAAGGCCAAGTTCTGAATCTGACATGTTTTCTGTGCCTTGATCTGCCAGGGAATGAACAGCTCTACATCATGCTTCCTTCACCATGACCATGGACAGGGATGCTTCAACTGCCTTGGCTCACTACCCTGATAGACAAAAAGCTCTCTTGTAAGCTAAAGAAATCTTACTTCCTAAAATTCATTTCTATCAAGTATCTTGTCATAGTGTCATAAAGCTAACACAGGAAATTAGACACATAAACATTTTATGTGCACACATATGTACTCATATATTTTATACATATATATATATATACATATGTTTGATACCATCATAAGCTGCAACAATTATATTCTATGGTAGAGATTTATTCAATATAACATATGCTATTAATATTACTCTAAAAGAAATTCTCTAGTCAGTCAGCTTGAGAAATCCTAAAACAAATAGCGTTAAAAATATAGTTTTAGGGCCGAGCATGGTAGTATATACCTTTAATCCTAACACTCTAGAGGCAGAGTCAGGAGAATCTCCAACATTCACTGCCTTCTCTATATAGCAAATTTCAAGCCAGTCTAGTGAGAACTAGTCTAAAAATCAAACATAAAGATGACAAATCACTCTAGACTCACTCTGAACCTCAATAAGAGGATAAAACTTTTTTCCTTTTATTTATTTATTTATTTATTTATTTATTTATTTATTTATTTATTTATTTATTTATTGTTTTTTGAGACAGGGTTTCTCTATGTAGATTTGGTCTCTTTCCTGGAACTCACTCTGTAGCCCTGGTTGGCCTCGAACTCACAGAGATCCGCCTCCTTCTGCCTCTTGAGTGCTGGGATTAAAGGCATGTGCCACCACCACCCGGCCTCTTTTTCATTTTTTAAACTTAGTTTACCATAGATAGATATTTGTCTTATATCTTCATAATATAACAGAAATATATTTTGCAAACTAATTTAGAAAATATTAGTAATTGATGGTGAAAATGTTATTTGGTATTAATACAAGAAGCCAGGTAGCAATCAATATTTTTAAATGCTATAAAATTTAGTACAGTGACATGGAACACAAATCTAAAAAGGTCTTATTAAATAAAAAAAAAAAAGCCAGACATTGGGGTGAAAGCTGAAAGATCATAGAAAGAGAAAAATCTATAGCCAACCTCACCTCGCCAATTCCTCAGCTGATCCTGTTTCCACGGACCCTCAGACTGAAAGCCTCTGAGTCCTCACCCCTGAGGGTTTCAGTTGAACTGCTGCTTAGCTCCTGTCTCCTCAGGCCTTATATACCATTCTCCACCCAGCCATGTCACTTCCTAGGATTAAAGGCATGTGTGCTTTCCAAGCAAAGTCACGAGATCTCAAGTGCTGGGATTAAAGGCATGTGCCACCACTGCCTGACTCTGTTTCCAGTGTGGCCTTAAGCTCACAGAGATCCAGACCGATCTCTGCCTCCCAAGTCATAGGATGAAAGTTGTGTGCCACCACTATCTGGCCTCTATGTCTAATCTAGTGGCTGGCTCTGTCCTCTGATCCCCAGATAAGTTTTATTGGGCTGCACAATATATCACCACAATAATGGTTTTAATATATTTCACTACTTTAATGTGATTCCATCTTTCTTAATTTTAAAATGATCTAGAAATTTTTATTTGCCAATACTAATATAATTTGCTTAGTGTACCATATTAATACTATTCAGTATGTATACTTTTGAAGTGATTCATGTGTGATAGTTATTGACAACCGTGATGATTAAGTCAGCTAAAATCTTTGAGTCCTTTTATTAATGACCAGACCAAGAGTGGGCTTTTTAATCCCAGTGATGTGGAGAAAAAGGCCATTGACCCAAATTATGCACAAATTAAAGCAGGATTCATTCATGTACACAAGAGCTGGATGGTGCTGTGTCCACCCGAGGTGGGGTTCAAGAGATCAGGGCCTAGAGAATTTCTCATACTGTTTTTTATAGGACAAAACCACAGGGAGAGGTACTTTGCAAGCAGGTGTGATTACAGATGTGAGACTAGGTGATTACAAAGGAGTTTAAGGAAATCTTCCTGGAATAGAGCAACTTGCAGTTACACCGTAGGGGTACAACTCAATTTCAGTCAACAGAGGCTTACATAGCTAGAGTCTCAAAGACTGGTTTTTCATTCCCACCTTGTTTTAACTGTCCATATCAAATCCTTGATAGAGAGCTCCCATTTCTGTTTCTTATCATGGTTAGGGTTGCGCTAATTATACCTGATTTATTAGCATGGTCAGGGAAACAGGTTTATCCCAGGGCCATCTATAGCCTTCTTTGTTCTGCATAGAGCAGATGGAGTGCTCTATCATATTGCACATCTATTTCAGTTAATAAATATATCTGCTGATAGATGTTGGTCTATTTGGTTTTAACAGATACCTTTTTGATAATGAGGGAGCCTGGAGGTCAGTATGTTTTCTGGTATGCCAATAGGCACTACATATAGACATTCTGCCTCTTTGCTAGGGAGTTTCCTCTGGGCCCAACATTCTAGCCTTTTGTGGAGCATAAGGGGCAACATACTCTCTTCTGTAGCTATTTCTCAGCTGAAATTAGGATGCCATTGTCAAGACCCAGGAAGGCTCGGATGTTATTCAAAGGCCAAGAGGAGATTAGGACAATTCACCAGTAGCATCTGATTTGCTGACCTGGCTTGAAAAATGGAACAATCACATTTTCCAGACTGTTTTGTATCCGCTTTCAGCAAGTTCAGGACTCTCCATTTTTGTAGGACTACCTGCAGCTGACATGGTACTGATTACCTTTGGAGAAGTTTGTAGGACCCAGCTGATTCCTGGATCATGGTCTATGTCAGCCAAGCATCAGGACAGATAGAGACTAGGAACAGAATTTAAATTTAAGAAACTTAAAGGACCCAAAGCCAACATGAATTCTTTTAAGTTACAAAAGAGATCAGTAAACTGCTGGAGTAGACTCACATCTTTGAGTCATAGTAAAAACTTGTAGACCCAAGATTTTGAATGAAAAGATCTGAACATTCTTTTCTTTGTCCAGAGGGATGGAAACATACAGATTGGACAGAGATGTTTTAGCACAATGAGAAGCACTTCTAAGTCTATGCTTAGAAGACAACCAAAGGAAATTCAAAATTTTGAGCTTTCAGACTACAATGTAGTGAGTGCTTTACCAGAGCTAGATTGATATCTCATCAGAACACCATTGACTAATGTTAAAACTGTGAACTTTAGAAGTCTTAATATGAAATAATGTAGCAAGAAGGAAAGAAATCTGAAATATTTTTCACATACCTTAAATCACTTTCTTAGACCTTTACATCTTGCATTTACATACCTTAAGACACTTTCTTAGAACCTCCTAACTTATTTAAACTTCAAACCTTTTCTTTCTATCCAGTCATTTACCATGAGACACAAGTAGATGACTATTGAGTGCAGTCATTATAAAGCAAGTTCCTTTAAATAAAAGAATAGTAAAAAAAAAGTTTTATTAAAGCCTGTTTTGTGAGTTGATCCCTTTCAGAGTCTGCCAGCAAGGTAAACTGCCTGTGTCTGCCTTTTTTTTTTAAGCAGAAGACATAGCAGCATTAGAATAAAGTGAGACCTGATTTTACATATGAAATGAGTTGACCAGGGAGCTGCACCCTTGGTTGGGAGCTAGTTTACTTGCTGATGTTAGCATAAAGCTATAATTAGCTGTCAAGACCTTCAGAGATCTGAGAAGGATAAATTATAACAGAAAATATAATTCAAATGGCTTATATATCAATTGAAATGTTGGAGATTTATTTACTATCTAGACAGTTATCCTAGGCTCGTATTGCCTCAATAACTTGGGGGGGGGGGTGGTTGTAGATCTTCAGCTGTCACATACAGGACAGCATCACATCTTCAGCTTCTGCACAGGACAGCATTGGCCTTCAGCTGTCAGATCCAGACAGTCTGAGAGATTTTCCTATGGAGGAAGAACTTGGGAAAACTGACCTGCCATGTTGAGATAGAGTAGGGCAGTCAACCCAACAGTGTTCACAGTTTACATAGGACCCTGGTGGCTCATGAGGCATGTGGCAGTTCTTTGCCCAGTGGTTAGTGTTACCACAATCCAGATGAAGTTGTCTGTGCCCTATTGTCTTCTTTGGAAACTGAGGATTGCTGCTGGGAGCTGTCATTTTTGTCTATCATGAGAAAAGTTTTCATTAAGCACTTTACATGACATAGTCAACAGATCTCTAAGAGTTTGAGGACAATACTCTGTTAAATATACCTGATTTACACAAACTTTACTTGTATTTAGTTACCTGCTTTAATCTTAACCTTGAAAACAGATACAGCAGGCTAAATAAAGCATGTCCCTGTAAATCAATTACATTTTTACTTTGCAGGACAGTGAGCATAGTTCTGAGCATATTAAGGAATTTGATCATTTATAAGATGGCTGAACATTAACTTGCATGTTTTAACTGTCTTTAACAGTTTACGACAAGTTAGTAGCTTATATAAGGTTAGGATTTTACAGCTTTATCCTTGTTAAGGGTAAGACTTAAAAGTTTGAGTTGAAGATTTAATTAAAGTTCCATTAGCATTAAAACAAGAATTTAAACCATAAGTAGACAGACTGGGAACATTACAAGACCATAAACACAGTTCACATAAAGACTTGCCTTCTTGATCCTTTCATAGGACAATACTGCATGATATCTGTTTCTTGTATGACCCAGTTTAATCAAAATAATTAAAGCTTAACAAAGCTAGTAAATACAAAGACGTTAGATATACATTCTTAAGGTAGTCTCTGTTAGCCTGATTAGACCTTAGGTAAGGAAATACATTCTATAGGCTGTTTGCCAGACTACTTAGGCCATTGTCTTGTTGCATTATAATGTAGGAATATCCTAGTTTCTAGTGTTTAGTATTTGGTGCTCATATCTGTGGCCCTAACTTTTATATATGCTCGACTTTTTGTTTGTTTGTTTGTTTATGGCTATGTATTAATAAAGACATTATAATATAAAACATTTTTATAAACTTAGAAGTCCCAGAGCCTTATCAATGTAAAGACTTTTAAAATTTCTTTTAAAAATATTTTTCTATTTAAAATTTTTATAAAGCTTCAAATTTTCCTGTTTTTTTTTTAATTAAAATCTCTCAACTGTGGGCTCCGGTAACATCCAAAAATAAATCAAGTACCTCTTTTACTGCAAGAAAGAAGAAATGGGGCAGAATCACAATCTGGACAAGACAAGACAAACTCCAACAGAGTAAATAACTCAATGTTCAATATCTGGAACTCATTCATGATCCTCTGGCCTCCTCCACTGGGTCCAGGTCAACTCTCTGTCTCTACCCTCAACAGCATTTACAGCCTTTCCCTTAGGCTACAGTAGTCTCCGTTTCATCATAACTGCTTTTCTTGGTAGCCATCATACAGCACTGGCATCTCCAACACTGCAGGGTTCTCTTATTGCAACTGGCCTGCATTTTCATCAATAGCCTCTCCTATGTTCCATTCAGGAACTCCAGTCCTGCCATACAGTGCTCAGTCTCAATTGCTTTCCATGACCCTTTCATATCTTTAAAACCAGTGCCACCTGGGTGGCTTGTACATTAAAAAACTCAGCACAAGGTACATTCTTGTATATAAATGCATAGAGGTACAGTTTTAATATCTTATTAAACTTAAATCCTATTTTTCATAAATTTTGTTTCTATGATTTTGTTTTCAGGCCAAAAATATCATACAAAAATCCATCCTAATCCACAACATCTTGGAGACCTGTTCTTCCTTCCTTAGTTGGTTTATATAACTTTAATCAAGACGGAGGATGGCACTTGACCTCTCTAACTTTAGTAAAGATGTCAGTCATCCATGTAGGTGCTTCAATCCTGATAGGGGTCATCAGACAGTATAGTGTCAAGCCAATGGTTGTTATTTATTCTAAGGTGAGTCCATTATGCACATATCCCTCTATGATTACCTATGTGTAGATTTTTCAGTATCAACTCCCTGTATTACAAGTTTTAAGTTAGTATTTTTGTTACAGATTTTTTAAACCATATTAATAAACTTATAAATCTTGACATACAGAAAGTTTACATAATAGTTTTACAAACCTTGAGATAAAGTTTATACCTTTGCAAAAGTTATAGGCAGTTAAATGAAATAGATACTCTTATCTTTTTACTGTTTCGCTTTGCTTCCTTTTCCTGTTATAAAATGAGGTGGTTCACCTCACACAGGACAGAATTCTTTTGTTTTTATTTTTATTTTTTTGGAACAAGCATGTTTGAATAGACGTAGGAGAGTCATACCCAACTCCAGAGCCAGCTTTTCCATAAAGTACACTAGCATAAAACAATATTTTGATATTATCCATACCTAAGAGACACCTGAATCTCTGCCTAATTGAATCCAGTGATCAAAAAGCTCAGAGACAAGAAATTCTAAGCCATGACCATCAAAGAAGCCACAGCAAGAGTTGGCATCACAGCAGCAGCAGGGGCCAGCAGTGGCAGATGTAGGCCTGGGCAAAGAAGAGTAAACAATGCCTTCCACCAGACCATGCTGGGGAGCAGAAGGAAATGCCTGCATTGCTCAGCCTGGTAGGGCAGGAGCAGCCACAGCTACAGCTTTAACAAGAGTCCTAGCTGGAGATAGAGGACTGAGCTGAGAGACAAACTGCCAAGGAATGCTTGATGCCTCAGCTGTACTTGCTCCCTCATTCTCTCTCTCCATTGCTTGGTCCAATCTGCCTGTAACTGGAAAAAATAATGGGTGCACAGAAACATATAAAAGATATGGAGACAGCAAAAAGATAAGTAAGCATATAAACACAGAAAGCAGAACGTTCACGCTTTCAAAGGAGACCAGTCAGAAACAAAACATGCAGTAAGCCACATTTATTCAAACATTCAACCACATATGGCTCATTTCTATCTTGACTCCCTGTATCTAAGAACCAGGTGGGATGTATGATGTCCTGCTAGTGCCCTAATCAAAAGAGATGAACAAACACAAAACAAGACACAGTGGCTAAAATCCAGGTGGCAGAGCAACATCTTGCTAGTACCCTGGAAAGGAATTCATGTGCCTCATCAGACATCTCATTGTTTCCAAATGTGATCCCAACAGAACGAGAAACAGATGTCATAGAAAGAAAACTATGACTTACATCCATAGGGAGGACTACTAAGACAGGTAAGGGACACTAAGATAGGTGCTTTCTTTTTCTATGACCAGTCCAGCAAACTGAAAGCAAGGTCTGGGTCTTGGATTATCCCCAGTGTGCACACACCCTGGGAGAGGTGCTTTAGTCCTAGAGGCTCAAAGGGAAGGATTCAGTTCCATGAGATGGGTAGGAGTCTTAATCTCACTGGGGCCTCCAGATGTAAATTCCACTAACATAAAGAGAAAAACCATTGACCCAAATTATGGCCAAGCTTCATTTGCACACATAAGAGCTGGCTGGCGGCTGTCCCTCTAAGGTGGGATTCAAGAGACCAATGATAAGTCAGTTTCCCATACCATTTTTATAGGACAAAACCACAGGGGGCAGGGGCTGTATTTTGCAAGCAGGTGTGATTAGAGAAGCAAGACCAAGCAGTTAAAAGACAGTTAAGGAAATCATCTTGGAACATCTGGAAAAAAGCAACTAGAGGTTATAGAGTAGGGCACAGCCCAATTCTGAGAAACAGAAGCTTACTTAGCTGGAGTCTCAAATGGCTCCTGATCTTAAAATGAAGTAGGACTAGTTTTAGAGGTTCTTTCCTCTATAAAGTCTCTTGGTGCCCAAGCTTAAGAGTATAGCATTTTAAAGACAAAAATGGCAATTACATCTCAGTTCATGGGGGTAGGGAGTGGGGTACATTAATGAGGGATTTGGGGTGCCTAGTAACATCTGCTTTCCTGCAAAACTCAACAGTATTTTCCAGACACTACACAATAATTATTTTTGACTTACACATCCTCTTAGTATTTTAGTTTTATGTCTAGGCTTGCACAGATACTACTTATTTTTTATTAATATATCTATCCAGGCCATGGTCAGAGTCATGGACAGTCCCCAAAGCATTGCTAAGGTGGAGGTGGCTGTTGATTGTAGAAGGCTCAGAAGTGTCTAAGCAGACACAAAATAGAGTTGGGATAAGATGAAGTTACCTTGATCATTTCATCCCATTTCTTTAACTAGTTTTAAATCATTGATCTTGGCTAAGGGGTAAATACTTGGTCCTGAGGATCATTAGCTTAACTGAGGCATTTTTTTTGTTTTATGTACTTTAAAATGGCAAGACCCCACAACAAATCCTGTAAAAAGGAGGGATAAGGACCCCCAGGGCAGTGAGGAGGATTGTGAACCATGGGTTCCAGTCAAATATTTTATGGTACCCATAATTATTTGACTCACATTCCTGTTGTCTCTTATTTAAATTTTCTCTAGCCTTTTGTAAGGTCTCGTTGATTCCTCCTGATTTGTTAACACAGAGGCAACAAGCCTTGCCTAGTTGTCCAACAAAGTCCTGCCCGAGGTGTGAAAACTAAGTCTAAGCCAGTTTTGGAGGACTGCTTCTTTCAGAGAATCTACCTGGGCCTGGAGCATATCCATAGAAAACGACGGGGATCTAAAGTCTGCATCCATCTGATGACTCATCTGTTGTAGACCCATTTCTCCTCTTATTAGGGCCATAATATTCAAGGTCCCTGTCACCCGCATTCCTACTGTCCTTGGAATGGGGAAAGGGGAAGCTTTCTTATACTGTCAGTGCAGCAGCTCAAAAAGGAGTAAAAAGTAGGCTCCCTCTTGTCTTGAATAAGCATACCCTTGGGTAAATACAGGCACAACCATGCATAAAACTGGACTATCACACAGATGCTCTGAGGCCATACAATGAGTGAGACCTGTGGTACAGGTAAACTTAGTTCCCGCGGGAGCAAAATAAGCTTCAGAGTTGGGAGTAATTGTATTACAAGAGGCAGAAAATGGGAAATTAGCAGGGGGGTAATTTGTAATGACAAGATGTGAAGCATGTCCAGTCATATGTCCCAATGGAATAGGGGTTTCTAGGAGCTGACAAGCTAACTGGCTGGAAGACACAGTTATTGGAATTTTTGCTTCCAACCTACAGAAAGGAGGTCAGGCCCTTAGACAGATCCAGCAGTTTTGGGCCAGCTCAGGCTGAATGTAATTTGGAGGTGGCAGATTTGCTGAAGCATACTAAAAAGGTCAGGTGAGGCAGGGACCTCCTTGAGTGTGGAGTCGATTAATATAGCCCCAGGGGTTCATAAAAACTTTTGGCTCTTATGGAGGAAGAGGAGGAGAAGTTGGAGGAAGAGAATGAGGAGAAGGAGCAGGAAGAGGAATGTCAAGACTACTAAAAGCTTATTCAACTAGACTATCAGGCCAATACTGTGGGGAGGGCAAAGGAGGTTTAATGGTCTGTTTGGATGATAGAGCATCCCGCCAACCCCGAATAGGCCTAGTTGCATATAATCTTATTCCCTATGTGGATCCAAAAACCCAAGCAAATTGTAAGGGTTGTTTACTATAAGTACACAGAATTACTAGGTTCAAGGTAGGTTCAGTATCTGTAGTTCCCCTCCATACAGACAGAAAGATGATGTCATTTGGGTCCACTGAATAGGTGGCAATGTCTATACGTATAGCCCTGGTTCTCTTGGTTTCATTGTGTCCTTTTATCTGGGGCCTTTTCTTCGTCTTCTGGTTTACTGAGATATATGTAAAGGTCTGCCTTTTCAATGTTCTCACCGTCATGTGGGGTGTTAGAAGGCACCCCACCCTATGCCCCAAGCCTGTTAGATGGTAACCACTTGCCTTGATAATGAAAAGGTTCAAGAGTGTCATGAGATCAGCTTGTAATATGGCTTATTTGTCCCTTCAATCCAGTTAACATCTCAGGACCTTTCCACTGTGGAAGGAAGTGAGAGTAAAGAAATAAGAATACGGATAAATAAGAGAACAGCCACGAGACTATGGCTTAGCCACGCTCAGAGGGAATATCTGGACAAACCAGGGTCCTATTTGTGGGCATCATAACTCGAGTACGTATTGTCCAACTGAGACAACCCATTTCCAGTCCTGGTCTAGAACAGGTTTGGCATGGGATGAATCCAGGCTAGTATCCTCTCAGCCTTGACTGGACTTGGCATTGACAGGATGAGAGCATGGTACCCTTTCCAGGCAGGTGCCACTCCTTCTTTATGAGATTTCTTAATGTGTACTTTATCCCTGAGTTGGAATAAATGACAGAGCACCAAGGAGGAAACCCTCTAAAACTGTTAGCTCAAATAAACTCTTTGTTCTGTGAGTTGTCTTGCTCGGTGGGTTTTATCACAGCAATAAGAGAAGTTAGTGGTGTAGCTTCCCATTAGAACATTATGAAAGGCTTTGTATCAGAAAGTAGAAAGCTAGATGGCTTTCGTTGAGATTGACAACTCAGAATGAAAGGCAGGTTTTAGGGACAAATGTTGCTACTGTTGCCCGACTTTTCCTCATGTCACTATTTCTAGTCATCCTAGTTCTCAATGTTAAATCAGTGAGTTCATTGGGAATTATGAGCGCTTAAGTGACTAAAAACATCTATTTTACCGAAAAGCCCTCAAGGAAAGAATGGCAGCTCACCAAACTACATCCCTCAAGTCCACTACACAACTGCATTACAGAACAGCCAGTTCCTTCAGTAAATATTTACTACTTATATCTAAGGAGTGGCATCAGAAGTCTTATGATTTCTTGTGAGTTCCACATGCCTCAGTGAGCCTCCCCCTTCCCTCCAGGATGTAATGGTTCATATCAGAGAGGTAATAATTTGAAATGACTATGTGACAACTCAAATGGAAATTAGCATTTTGTACGCAGCAAGGAGCTACAGCCATGGGTGGGTGGTCTCCTATTGTTACAGGAGACCGTATTTAAGAAGGACATAGTGATCAGGGCTTAATGGCATTAGGAAAATTAAAAAGTTTAATGGGAATTTGAGGCTTGCCTCTTATATTTAGTATCCTGAATGGGCAAATGTTCGAGCCTGTTTAGGTTTCCTGGTGGCTTTACCCACCAGGTCTGCATAAAGAGGATGATTGGATCACGGGCCTGAGTGTCAGATGACTGAGATGGCCTGCACTTGGCTGTGCTGTGAGGAGGTCTTTTGTTCCACCCCTTGGCATTCCTTTAAAAGCTCTTTGGCAGAGACAGCCAGGGCCTGATGGAATAGGATTCAGGCCCTCTCAAGGCTATCCTGTATTTTCTATCTGTTTCTCTCCCCTCTAAATTTCTATCTAATATTTCATGCTGTTCCTGCTCAAAAATACCCTGGGGAAAAGTGGGGATGAGATGGCCCCCCACAGGCACATACTTTTATGAGGATAAAAGATGTAAGAAGAAAACATTATGAACTTTAAGTATCAAATAAGAAAAAAAAAAGAAAATTCAAAAAAATTTGTCTAGAAATACAACCTAAATGATGGACACTAATGAGAATAGAAAATATATTTTTGAAAGGATGTTTGGATTTGTGTTAAATTGTTTGCTTTAAAAAATGAGAAGAGAATATGATAATGGAAACCCGAGAGGATTGAGTGATAATTTTCAAGTTGGTTCTGACAGCCTTGGTTTTCTTTTTGATCCCATGACATTTTTATATTGCATTCTTTTCAACATTGACTTGCCTGGAGATGTAGAGAGAAAGTCAGTTTAATAAAGTGCCACACTTTAAAAAACTTAGTGGAATTAAAAAAAAAAAACATACAGGGAAAGTCAAAGATATTGAAGATATTCCCTGCTGTGTTGTCCTGGGTGACTTGATGACTGAGGTTAAAAATGAGGATCAGAGGATTCTAAGATAGAGAGGTGCATTAGAAGTCTCCTTTGACTTGAGATTAAAAACAACAACAACAACAGCAGAAATGAGGATAAAGAAAGAAATAGGGGTCTTTCATCAAAGAGATTGAGTTTGAAATTAACATTTCAGAAACAGGGCTGCTCTAGGAGGTGATGATGTTGCAACTGCAGTAAACTCTTAAGTCATCTAAATGCTACGGTACGGGAAGATGATGATGGACGGGAACTTGGGCTTCTCTGAGTTACTGTTCTTACCAAATCAGGCTCTTCTGACACCCTGAGCGCTGCCATTGATTCCACCTCAAAACTTAGTGAGGCAGGGAAGCCAATTCATCACTCCTGACTCTAGCATCATTCACTTCATCTGCCGTGACACTGATGGCTCCTTGCCTTCAATTTCTGTTTTCTTCATTGCTGTCCCCAGGATATCTGAAGACATCAATTTCACTCAGATATTATCTCCTCAAACTTACCCCACAGCAACCCACCCTCTTAATTCCAATATCTCTCATGGCTTTTAAAGCCTTCTCATTGGCAGCTAGCTTTCTTTGGGACACACAAGAGCCACTGATCAAGGATATTTTCATCTATTACATATGCTCACAGAGCATCATCATTTCAGGATGACTCTTGTTGAAACTATCCCTTGAAGAAGAATATTTAAAATTATTTTTGAAGAGTACACTGTTACAGAATGTTTTATTTAAAACTCAGCAGATGTAAATAGCTGATGCTCCTTTATTCATCTTACATTTAAAGTGTTTATCAACTGCTGGGCATTTCAGATATATTATCTTTTGGTTGCTTGAACCAATAAACATGTGTAAACCAACTTTTGCTGGACAAGTTCCACCTTCTGTGGTTAGTAAAGTCTTTGTCAGCAGTTCTTTGACTCTAAGACCTCTACTGACATCTAAGTCCAAATCTCCTTCCTTCAGTCTTCTGTTGTTATAATTAGTGGCCCTTAAACATACTATAGTTCCTTCCGATTTCTTCATTCTCTATTCTTCCCAGACCATTTGTTATTTGCTATTTCATGGCTTTAGAATAGCTTATTCATTCATCTGCCTGGTAAAATTTGATTCACTCCTAAGTGGACTTTATCAGCTATAAATTTCATGTTTTATGGGATTTCTTTAAAATGCACAGCCACAAACACCCATTCTGCAGATCCTAAGCATGTTTTGAAAATCTTTCCTCAAAAAGTCCCTATTTGTTCATTAAGCATTCCATGAATTTTAATATACTTAGGGTCTAATACATTCCCATTACTTTATCCACATTATTTTCTTGAAAAAAACTTAAGGAATTTTATTGTAATATGTTTTTCAAATTCATATTTTGAGAGTTCATCATTAGAGGCCTTATAAAGCACTCAATATATTATTGAGAATGGAATTATTCTATTTATGAGAATTGTATGTAAGATAGCAAAAGTCTCCCAGGGAATGGTGGTACATGCCTTTAATCCCAGCCCTCAGGAGGTAGAACCAGGCAGATGTCTGTGAGTTTGAGGCCAGCCTGGTCTACACAGTGAGACAGGCACCAAAACTACACAGAGGAAATCCTGTCTCAAAAACAATCAATCAAACAAACAAAAGACAAAAAAATCAATAGTTCATTATTATATACAGGCCTAAATTACTGTCATCCAATTAAAACTGCCGTTCAAAATACAGAATTGAAGTTGGTGTTGGTCAAGTCATCTCTGTGTGCACACACATGCACAGAACGTTTTCACTGAGAAACTGGGGATTTTCCCACTCTCCATCTGAATACATCTGAAAATAATCTCCAGAAATACAATTGCCATGTGTGTCTGGACCTATTAAATGCACTATTTCCACATATTTTTTACTTAATTAACTTTGGCAAAATAATCAAGAATTGCAATAAAATAGGAAGAATGTAAAAATGTTTATTCCTTTATTCCTAAGTAGTGTTAGAAAATTTGATACCAGAGAAAGAGAGAGAGAGAGAGAGAGAGAGAGAGACAGAGAGAGAGAGAGAGAGACAGAGAGAGACAGAGAGAGGGGGGGGCTGAGCCTCCTATCTGGTTTCTAGATCCCTTGTATGTTGCTTCACCAGTCCTGAAAATAAAGTAGCACAAGTTTAGTAGGAGTTTACTATTGAGAGCTGCTGGTGGCAAGAGGCCGTGGTGGCATACAGCAGGTGAGAACCAGTGTTCTGTAGGTCGACCCACCAGACTCTCTGATGGGGAGCCCCACCTGACCAGACTATGGAGTTACTGACTGTTAATGACCAGTTGCCTCTGTCTGTGATTTCTTCCATAAGCCATTTTGTTCCTTCCATAAGAACAGCCATGGGTGTTTCCCCCCACTGGTGTGTTTATTTCTTGCGTATATTTCATCTCTTGGGCACACATATCCACGGATGGTCAGAATGATGACTTCTCATTTAGCTGTATAAAATTGATATACAGAAAATATACTAGGATGTGCCTCATAACTAGACCTATTGTTTCACAAGGACTGTAGACCTTTAGAAGCTTGCTTTGTTCCTTTTGCTCAGACTAACTGCACACATTTAGCTCATTTTACCTCAGACCAAGTCCAAACTAGACTAAAGGCCTTTGTATACAGATCATAAGTTTAAAACTTTACAATTATGCACACCTGTAGGTGTCCAGTCAAAGTTATCCACATAAAGCACCCTAAGAAGAGCATGCCAGTTCCCAGTGTGTCCCCTCCCTCTGGTCCTGAGACCTTGAAACCTTGTGTTGCTATGGTAAATGAATCTGTCGTTGTGGCTGACCCTAGGAATGTGCTTTTGACTAATGAGAGGTAACTCATAATTTTATTATTGCTTCAAGCTTCCTGTAAAAAAGAATATTGTTAGGCTAGATGAGGAGAAGCAGGAGGATTAGAACAGAGAAGAAACAAAGAAAAACAGAGAGCAGAACAATAAAGAGCACATAGAACGAAGAGCATCGCCCCACGTGTATGAAGTTAGTATAGAAATCCTTCAGTCCTCCAGCCCTCACTCCTGAAGTTACCCTGGGCAGTGGCTCAGAGGGCCGGACCTCCAGGCCACTGAAGTTTACTTTGACAGCAATTGAACTAACCACACTGCTGTGGCCTTGGGAAGCCAGGAAACTGCTCCTGAAATCTCATCCTGGCCCTTGACTCTCTCAGGTTCCAGCTAAACCTAGCACACGCATGTGTTTTCAGTTGGACACAGTTTTTTAAATCGTAAGTCCCTTTCCCATTCCTCTCCCCAAAGGAGCACTAATGCTCTTTTCTGGGTGAACAGACTTCCAAGGCCTAGATTAAAAATGTGTGTATACAGTTGGTTATTTTCATTGCCCTTCCTGAGTGTCTAAGGTAATGAGTGCTGAAAAACGACTTTTTAATGTGGTTGCTGAAATGTTTGCTTCTTCTCCTTGCTGTGGTGACAAAGGTCTTACGAAATTTTGTTTTGAAGTGGATACTTTACATGCCTTTTCTTCCTATAAACTGTAGAAATGGTCATTTTAAAAACATTTTAATGTAAACACTGTCGAAAGTGAAACACTGACTTGTATTACTCATGAAGATAAGGATGGAAAGCAATTTTAAATTGGTTGGAAAAGATTCTTAGGGTTTTTCTTTGTAAAATACACTGTAAGATAGAACAACTTTTCACTATAATTTTGAAATTGATGGTTAACTATAATAGTAAAAAATTAAATATTTAAATTTTAATTCTGTAGTATATCATCTTTTTAACATTTTTGCAGTATGATATGAATTCTTAACTATTGCAATGCTAAGGAAAACCGTGTGTGTGTGTGTGTGTGTGTGTGTGTGTGTGTGTGTGTGTGTGTGTGTGT
>CABHPQ010154706.1:0-10087 GCA_902168405.1 Peromyscus aztecus | reverse complement strand
TGTGTGTGTGTGTGTGTGTGTGTGTGTGTGTGTGTGTGTGTGTGTGTTTTGTGTGTGGAGAGAGATATCCAGTTATCCCTATTCATGTCAGGGGGGTGATAGATCAAACTATTATGTAACTAACCAGTCTGTTAGTATGCTTACAGGATGGATCTCTCACTCATGATAAACTTTGGAGCCCACCTCCTGTCTGCTCGATAACACATTAAGAAAGAGAAAATACCAGGAGTCACCCATTTAAGAATTTAAGTACCAAGTAAAAATAAGAAGGAAGTACCATAATTGTCATTAAGACTTAAAATACCATTGAAATGGAGGGAAGTTGAGGCTTGCAAACCAAGGGCTATTTCCTGGTAAAGCATAGCTGCTTTGTGGGTTCTGGGGATCTTTACTCAGGTAATCATGCTTGTGTGGCTAGCACATTACTGAATTAGCCATCACCTTAGTCCCTAGATATATATTTTTATTTTTCTTCAATCTATCTATTATTTCATAATGTTATGGGTCAAAACTTTGGGATAAGAATTCTACCTCTGCCCTTAAGTGAAACATGGTAGTTCCAATTGACTAAAAGATTATTAGATTATAAAGACCTACTTTTGCCCCCTCTCTTAAGAGTTACTCCAAAGGGGCCTGTCAATCACCTGGATAGGAAATCGAGTACACCTTCGGGTATATTGTGAAGTTATGAGGAATAGTTCCCCTTACAAGATATTCATTTGTACATGTCAGCCATCCCCACCTCTGTGCAGTTGTTTGCTCACGACTGAAGCTGCTCACTTCTCTAAGTCCTGCCTCCGAATCGAACTTTTCTTTTCCCTCTATTTTTCCTTTTCACATATCAGACAAACTACTCAGCCCATTTGCCTGGACACTCTGGGTGTTCTCACTGGCTCTTTGAAGACCCCTACCACAAAGGAGCTGCTTGGAGACCTGCATTCCTGAGTCTGCTGCTTCCTGAGCATCAGCTCAAAAGCCTGGGATTTCGCCATTCCTCATATCCATCTCCCACATTCTGGCAATGGCTATATTTACAGCTTGCCTGTCCTGCTGTGTTTTACCCCTAACTCTAATAACACTGACTTCAAGCTTCCTCCTGAGCCTGTTTTTGAATTCTTTTTATCTATCAGATCAAGGACTTACAAAATGCAGCTGCACTGTGATTCATATCCAACACCACTTTTCATTTCTCCATATTCTTGTCCTGCTTATGTGAGAGACTTGCAGTGAGATCTGGTGAGAGGAGAGCTGCAACAGCAAGATCACCACCGCTGATTCTCTAGACCAGTGGTTCTCAAACTTCGTAATGCTGCGACCCTTTAATACAGTTCCTCATGTTGTGGTGACCCTCCCAACCGTAAATTATCCTCAGTGCTACTTCGTAATTGTAATTTTGCTACTGTTATGAATCTTAATATAAATATTCTTGTTTTCAGATGATCTTCGGTGACCCCGGTGAAAGGGCCTTTTAACCCCCCAAAGGTCACGACCCACAGATTCATAACCCTTGATCTAGACGATCACACTAACTTGCCAGTGCTGAAACTAAGCAAGGAATTCCGTTGTTGATGGCAACTCTTATCTGGGAGATGCTAGAGATATTTAATATTGAGAAATGTTGAAACTCAAAGGAAAGTTTCTCTTCTTTCTTTATACCATGTCTGTTAGCCAGGATCTCACCATTTCGTAAAGCGCCTCCACTTTGCTTGAACTGTTGCAGTTCTAAGACTACAGTTTTCCAGTTTCCAGAACTAAAGTCCTGCTGTCTAGATTCTTTCTTCGCCAGCCTCATCAGCACCGTGTAATGGTAGTTGGGGCCATGCTGATCATTATCTGGCATTCTTCAACTCCCTAGTCCCTGGCTACTCTTAACAATGGCTAACATCTGGCCAATGGAGGAAACGATTCAGTCACCTTTCTGCCCTGGTGGCCTTCTGCACTATCCACACCCCAGCCTGTAGTTAGAGAAGGCAGGCTCTGATTTTACACCAGATTCCCTTAGGTGAGGTTTTCCACTGGGTAGTGTCTGTACTATCTTTGGGTTGCACGCCTCCTTGTCTCTTGTGACGTCATTGAAGCTGGATCAGCACTCAAGTCCCTCGAAGGAATGGACCCCCAAAACTGAGGTGACAAGATACAGCATTTTCTCATACAGGTTCCTTGATCATCAGCTGCGTAAAGAAGTATTAGAACTCACTGGGGGGTAGATCCTTTATAATAGAAGAAATGGTAGAATGCCAAACATTTTTCATGTATAAAAAAATCAGTAAGAAAGGATATATCTAACATCATATTAGGTACTTCACTTAAAAGATGAGACCAAGGCACTTCTCAAGTGCCCATTTTGAAAAAATTAATCATGTACTATGAGTCATTTCACAAGAGAAAGTGAGACTTCAAATATATTGACAGTGAGAATATACAGATAATCATTTAATTATAGATAAATTAGCATTGTCGATCATTAAAATACCAAGGTATCTTTCCAATTTGACATTTGAAAAGAAAGTCTCCCTCTCAAACACCTTTGTCAAGGACCAAATGTAAGCTCTGGAGCAATAAAAAAAAAATTCCTAAAATACTAAAGAGATGTCAGCCTGCCTTTTTTTCCCCATTTAATAAAAAATAAAAAGGAAAGGAAGACCTTGCCAACCCTATTTAATTCTTCCAATATTTATTTAAGCACAGGACAAGTTCTTTACAAGCACTTACTAAAATGTACATCTACTCAAGTGTGAGATAGGATTGCATGTTCTGGTCTGAAAAGATCAAGAAGCATAGGTCATATAATCCTTTTATACTCTTAAAATGTGGAAACACTACAGAGACATCTATGGCAACATGCAGATTGGAATAACAATCATTATAACTTGTGAGAGTGTCTCAGTTAGGGGAGATGATGCTCACTTTTAAGTTGCTGTATCTTGCGCCATGTAGATTTCTAGTTCATGGCTATCAGTGTCTCCACCTTTCTACATATATGCATTGCTTTTATCGACAAAAATGAAACAATGTATAAGACTACTAAATTTTGTCTCTTTCTATTATTTCCTAGGTTAACAATTTACCTTTCAATTGTAAAATAAGCCTAAAATGTAATTGAAGCACATAAAATCATATTAACTGTGCTTAAAGCAATACGATAAAGGAAATTAAATCACCTAAATGCTTGCAAGCAAATAGAAAAATGAGTATGAAGGAAATGCCTCATATATAGAAATAAATTAATGTTAAATTCTGGCCTGGAAAGATTAAAAGTATTTACTGTTTTTTGAAAGGATGAAAGCTTGGATCCCAGAACCTGCATTAATCAGTTCACAACTGCCTATAACTCCTGCTCAAATGATCTATGTGTGCCCTCTTCCTGCCTCCATGAGCACACATGCACATATGGTATGTACACACTCAAACACAGATTCATACACATAAATAAAAATAAACCTTAAAAATAAATTACCACAGATAAAAGACAAAAATAACAATATGCAAAATAAGAAAGGATAAAAATTATATCTCAGCTGGGCGGTGGTGGCATACGCCTTTAATCCCAGCACTTGGGAGGCAGAGGCAGGCGGATCTCTGTGAGTTTGAGGCCAGCCTGGGCTACCAAGTGAGTTCCAGGAAAGGCGCAAAAAGCTACACAGAGAAACCCTGTCTCGAAAAACCAAAAAAAAAAAATTATATCTCACAGAAATGGAAAACTGAAAGGAGCAAACAATTTTGATTTTTAAACAAACACATTAAGAAACAGCAGCAAAAAACCAAATTATTTTCTGGGAAAATATAGTTTATGAGAACTCACACCCAAAGACAAAACCTATACAAAATATACATTAAAATGTTTGAAAGCAAGTGTTCCTGGGTCTCTGAGTATTTCTACATTTGTCTCTCCTGCCCAATAGAAATGAGTGTCCTATAAAGGAAAGAAGCCACCACTCTGCATAGAGCTATCGACTCCTGTGTGAAGTGGAAGGCCCAGAGGAATCTGTTTCCTTCTTCAGGACCCGTGTGATGCTATTTAAAGAATCATCCACCCACTTAGAATGTTCCTGGGTCTATCTGTTTGCTTTCAATGCTAGAAAACTTCATCTTCTTTCCCAAGAATTATATGTTTACAGTCTAGAGAGAAAGATAATGTTTCCATCGGCATCCTTAACCCCACCCCTATTTCAACCACCATCTTCATTCTGATCTCCAAGTTCAGAGAGTAATAGGACATAGAGCAGTACTGTCAATCATGGATAAACCTTGACCAACAGTTCATTTTCTAGGCATTTACCCTTCATATTCACTCACACATATGGGAAAAGACTTAAGTATGCAGATAATGAGTATGGTATTGTTAGTAATTACATAAGATTGAGAAGAATATAATATCCATTTGGAAATGACTGGTTGTATTGTGACAGACCAGTGCACTGACAATTCAGCCTTAAGCAACAGCAAAGGCAAACACTGGGAATATTATTAATCAGTAGGGAATATTATTGCAAAACAGCTTCATCTGAATTGAAATATTCTCTTCAGTAGGTACTGGGGAGGCTCACTGGATGCAAGAGGAAAATAAATGTCACATGACTGGGAAAACAGAAATTTGATTCGTGAAGGCCCCCTCCCCAAGTCTACAGAAGCACCAACTGCTAGGCAGGGGAATTGAGCTGCAGAACTGTAGGGGACACATTTCTCAGGCTTGTAGAACTGCCTATGAATTGTGTAGACAGCTTCAGGGTTGTGGATTTCCAGGGTCTTCACCTATGTTATACAACTGCTCTTAAAAGTAACCCTTAGCCATAATTATGCTAGCTAAAATAAATAAAATAAAATAAAATCTCTAATATACTAAGGTGGTTGTAGCACAATTATTACTTTGATCAGTCATGGGTTCCCTTTAAGGGATGAATAGATGTACATGCGTGTGTACATGTATGCATGTGTGTTTTCGTGTGTGTATGTGCGTGTGTGTGTGTGTGTGTGTGTTTTGCATCTCTCCATGAAAAGTCTCTTAGAGAACGAACATTCTGAAAGATATATTTGAAATTAAAAAGTAATATGCAGAACAATGGTACCATTCATATAAGAGAATAATAAACACACATATGTGAATTATACATATATAGAAAGTATACCAGGATTTAAACACAAAATATCCTATTGATTAGGTGAGGGAACATCTGTCACTAGAGGGTAACAGTCAAAGAAAAAGATGTTACCTTACCACAGTTTAAAATCTTAAAGTTAGATCAAGTATTACCTATTTAAACACAAAATTTAAATATTTAAATTAAAAATTCAAAGTCAGAAGTTGAAATCCATTTCATTCTTGAATAACAATGTCATAAATGAAAATTAAGTATCAGAGTTTAGAGAAAATTATACTAAGCCCAACTAAATGAAAAGTTTTCTCCTAAATGACTAGTGAATCATGGAAAGAGCAAATGTGCAATTAGAGGTTTGAAAAAAGCTATGAACATATAAACATCACACATCAAAACAATTGTGATCCCATTATGACTACACCAAAATTAAAACCATAAATATTTTTGTCCAAAGAAAAAGACAATATATCAACTTTATTTACAACGAAAGAAATTAAAACCATAAGTAAATAAAATAGGATGAAATTTAGAATATAAAACAATGCTAAATGTAATGAACAATTGTACAATTTAAAGTGATAATATCTTTTCATATTCTTGTTTTTTTTTAATCTTGTTTTGTTTTTAAAATTTGTAAAGGATACATTTGTGGAGGAAGGATTGTAAGAGCCCGAGGGATCGAGGTCACCATGAGAACACAGTCCACAGAATCAACTAATCAGGGCTCATAGTGACTCATAGAGACTCCCAACAATGCCTTCATTTGGGATCCTTTTCCTCCTACTTGGTTGCCTTGTGCAGCCTTGATATCAGGATTTGTGCCCAGTCCTACCGTACCTTGTAAGACCGTGTTGGGTGGTAACCCTGGGAGGCCTGCTTTTTTTTTTTCCCCTGTGGTGGAGGGAGGGTGGAGAAGAATGGAAGATGGATCTAGAGGAGCGGGGAGGTAGGAGAGGGACTAGAAGGAGTGGAGGGAGGGGAAACTGTGGTCAGGATGCAGTATGAGAGAATAAAAGGTTTTTTAAGTGTATACTTGTATTTACTCTTATTTTATGTGTATGGGTGTGTTGCCTGCATGTATGTCTATGTATAATGTGTCTGCCTGGTGTCCTCAGAGGGAAGACAACCTGAGAATGCCTGTTCCTAGAGTTACATGTAGTTGCGAAAAACTATATGTGCTGGGAACTGAACCCTAGGTCCCCTGCAGGAGTACGACTCAGTCATAACTCCCGCTCTCCCTTTTATTTTGTAATTAACATAAGTACTTGCTCTAGGCACACTGAAGTAACCTATGGTGAATATTGCCATTGAGGAAATGAAGTAACACTCAAAATGAGAGTACTACAGTGAGAAAGATATTAACAATGTATTTAAAAGATATAAATTTGAATAATATTAAATATAAATACAATGAATACATAATCTTCTCTGACTTATTTCTTTCTTTCTAGGCCTCAAAACAAAGAAATTGAAAAACACATAAATAAAGAGATGGTAGCAGACTTTTTCCAGGATGAAAGTAGGTGAAGGAAGAGATGCTTATGGTGTCATTTATAATAGACCATGATGACCCAAACCATTACCTGTGTGATAAGTAATGAACAAGATAGGATGTATAGAAAATATCAAGAACTCTTATCATTTTGAAACTGTATTCTATATCGGAAATGGCCTTGGTTATTTAAATAACCAGTTTAGAGCAAGGCGGTGGTGGCACATGCCTTTAATCCCAGCACTCAGAAGGCAGATCCAGGTGGATCTCTATGAGTTCGAGGCCAGCCTGGTCTGCAGAGTGAGATCCAGGAGAGGCACCAAAACTACACAGAGAAACCCTGTCTCGAAAAAACAGAGAGAAAGAGAGAGAGAGAGAGAGAGAGAGAGAGAGAGAGAGAGAGAGAGAGAGAGAGAGAGAGAGAGAGAGAGAATAAATAACCAGTTTAAGCTTTGTAAACACTCACTTTACATAGGTTTTATTATTATCTCAAATTTACACATGGGAAAGTAGGTGAAGTGAAGTGTCAAGGGTGACATAGCTGGCATTATCACAATGCAATTCAGATGTCATCTCCTTGCTCTTAGGTCTTAGAATCTTAGCTTCTGTTCCAACCTCACTATTTACAGAGCCTCCCAATATTGGCCCAAACTACTTCTGAATCATCTGAATATCACAGACAGGAAATACTTTACCAAAGTAACAGCAAAGCAACACATTCCTAAAATTCAGTGAAATACCTGAAGGTTGTTCAAATGGTATCTTTAAGTGAGTGAATACGTATCTGTAGAAACTTAAGTGTTTATAACTGAATGTGAGGAAAAAACGAACAAAATTCAAATCCTTTAAAATATTATCAAGAGTTTTGCATTAGCTATCTTGTTTTGGTGGGGTTTTTTTGGTTTGTTTGTTTTTTTTCAAAATATCAAACAAGAGCAACGTAAGGAAGAAAGGGTTTACATATTTTGTGGGTACAATCCACTGTAAAGGGAAAGGAAGGGCAGGAGTAGGGCAGTAGACCCAGTTGGGAGGCAAAGAGAGATGAAGACTGGTCCTCATCTCATTTGCTCTCTTCAGTCCCTAATCCTGGCCCAGGCAAGTTGTTACTAATGTTTATGGTGAGTCTTCTCTCCTCAGCTCACCCCATCTAGTGACTCACAGACATGACCAGATGTTTGTTTCCATGGTGATTTCATATCCTTCAAGTTTACAATATTAACCAGCACAGAATTGGAAAACATGAAAACCCATTTCCTTTCCCTGATGGAAGTTTCCCTCTTTTATAAAGATGCCATTTCCTCAAAGGTAATAAAAATATGTTATAAAAGAACGTATAAAGGAAAAGAACAATTAGGTCAGTGAAGAAATACAGCCCACAGTACTTGGGACCCTGGGGGAAATGGCCCAATGGATGGTTTAACATCTCTTCTCAATTCCACTGTCAGTGACATCCTTCTGGAAGCTGGAAATGGCCCATGGTGGCAGTCCTTTATATCATAAAGCTGGCACCTCTTAAAAAAAATCTATTGTCACATCAATAGATAAAAGTAATGATATGTAGTTGACGTGTCACAAACTTAAAGAGTCCCTCATGAGCCAGCAAAGAGGATACAAAATGTCAATAGTATGTTGGCAATTGGCTCAACATTGTAACGATATTCTCTAGTACAGTGATTTTCAACCTTCATAATGCTGCAACTCTTCAGGACAGTTCCCCCTGTTGTTGTGACCAGAGAGTCACTGGTCTGGTTTTAGGCCTCTGGTTTCTGCTACTCTATCAATGCTGGGCCCTCCCTGGAATTCCTCTTGGTTATCCTGCTACTCTATCAATGCTGGGCCCTCCCTAGGATTCCTCTTGATTATCCTGCTGTTGCCTTGCGATGTGGAAATCTTTAAAAATATACGGATAAAAGGGTTTACTGTGTGACTCACTGTGTCACACTTCAGCTTCCATGATGAGACTGATTTTTTCCTTCTCTCTCTCTCTCTCTCTTGTTTTTCTTCTCTTAAATTTTATTTTGTTTTATTTTGGGGAGAAGGCTGCAAGGGTGGATATGAAGGAATGGGAAAAGGAATGGGATAGAGATGCCTGATGTGAAAGACACAAAGAAGAAATAAAAAGGAGAAAATACAGAAAATGACTTTCATTGCTACTTCGTAACTATAATTTTGCTACTGTTATGAATCATAACATCTAAATCAGAACATGTAAATATTTGAAAATCAGGATATCTGATATGTGATCCCAGTGAAAGGTTGAGAAATGCCTCTATAGTATAATACATTAAGATGCCATAAAAAATACCTGAGAGGAAATATATATTCTGGTGATGTTTGTAAGTAAATATTTTGTTTTTGAATACTTTTTATTTAAAAATATTTCTTATGTGGCGATATCTTTCCTTTCCCTTTATTGAAATTCTATCTTCTTTTTAATGCTTCTACTTTATTGATTATTATTGTTTAACTATATTTTTTATTTCAGAATCTCTAATACTTCATTTTTATATCTTATTCTAGAGCCAGGGGACTGAATCTGCCTTCATTTCTGCCACTGCCTCTTCCTTCATGGACTTTAACTGATATTTATTTCCAATTTTCCAGATGTCCTTTTCTTTGGAATCCTGGTATGTGACACTTATAGAGAGACTGTAACATAAATCACTCTTCACTTATCTCTTTGATCTCTTTGTTTAGTGCTAAACTAAACAACTTGGATACTGGAGTCCAAAGAGACATACTAGTTTTTGAGCAAGCTTCATATTTGAATAGCTATGGCTTCTAGAAAAAAAAATCCTCAAATGTATTAAATTGAAAGTAGTCTCCTTGTGATCCCATTGATTTGGTGGTAGTCCCTGCCATTACAAAATGTAAATCAATGCTATCTGCATAGCTTCCCTCCTATACTTTTTAGCTGCAACAATATCTTTGCAATTTAACTTTGTCATTTTAACAACTAGGGTTTGATGAAAGAAAAGAAAGAGTAGAATACGTGAAATGAGAGGTTCATTTTGAAATATTGGAGCAATGTCTTTGTGGGAACTAAACATAGAGGGATATTTTGTTTCCCTACCTCATACTGAGCAGTTTGAAAGATGTATCTCCAGGACAAACCTGGAAACAATGAGAATTAATTGGAATCAATAAGGGTAACTGGGAAAAATATTACCTCCCATTTCCTCCATCATTCAATGTCACTGAAACAGAAGTCTTACATGAGAAGGCCCACTCAAAGAGATGGAAGTCATACCAGACACTGGGTGACAAGAGAATTCAGTGGGGATAAGGAGGGGAGAGGAGACAATGGAAGGAATATAGGGAGATACAGCTAAAATTAAGGGGCACTTGAGGGATAATATGGAAATATAATATAGTAGAAGCTTCCTAAAACATATTCACATATGAAGGGAGTCTAAATGGAAATTGCCAAACAATGGGGGGAGACAGAGTCCCAAATGGCCATCTCTTGTCAGCAAAGGAAGCTTCCAGCACCAAATTG
>CABHPQ010154705.1:23163-47265 GCA_902168405.1 Peromyscus aztecus | reverse complement strand
ATCAGAAAATATTTTGTTTTGAATGTAAAGGAAATCACAGGAGATCAGAAACTATAGGTTAAACCTAAAACAGTTATGTTGGAATTTATAATAAGGCATGGCTATATTTTAAGAATTAGAATGACCTCAAATCAATGGTATCATTTCTCATCTAAAGCATTATAAAAAAGAAGGGCAAATGCAGTCTGAAGCAATGAGATAAAAGGGGGGAAAGTGGGGATCAATGAATCAGACAACATAGAAATAAGAGGAAGCCAGAATGGCACGCGCATGCTTTCAATCTCAGCACTTGGGAAGCAGAGGCAGGTGATCTCTGTGAGTTTGAGGCCAATTTGGTTTACATCAGTAGTTCTCAACTAGTGGGTCATGACCTCTTTGGGGCTGAATGACCCTTTCACAGGGCTCACCTAAGACTATTGGAAAGCACAGATATTTACATTATGATTCATAACAATAGCAAAATTACAGTTATGAAATTAGCTACGAAAATAACTTTATGGTTGGGAGTCACCACAACATGAGAGGCTGTATTAAAGGGTCACAGCATAAGGAAGGTTGAGAACTACTGGTCTACATGGTGAGATCCTGGCTCAAAACAAAACAAGAGAAAGTCTCTGGAATGTAATCTGGTTCTCTGAGAGTTTATAAATAAATAAAAATGATAAACCTTCAACGAGATTACAGAAATATTATTAAGACTAATCTGCACGAATTTGATAACTTGGCTGAAATAAACAAATCTATGGAAGACAAAACATACTATAAAAGAAGACAACCTGAACATCATCCTATCTATTAAATAAATGGCTGTTGTAGTTTAAAAAAATCTCCTTAGAAAGAAAAATCCAAGACAATTATTCCATCAAACATTTAAAAGAGCAATGATTTGGCCTTTCAAATATTTTTGCAAGCATACCACTTCAACTCAATCTGAGATCCGTATTTCAGGGATAGAAAACTAAAGATATTATAAGAAATTATAAAACACTATCCTTCAAAAATAATATATATATAAGTAAAGAAAATATCCAATTAAATGCAGCAATATATAATAGAATAATACATCATGACTAACTAGTTTTCATCCAGGGATGCAAGATTGGGTTAGAATCAGAAAACCAACACAATTTCTCAGAGTAACAAATTAAAATAAAACCTTCTATTGACACAGGAAAAAACAACTGACAAAAACCAACATCCCTCTTAAAATTTATTTTCCCAGATCTAGTAATAGAAATCCTCAAACTCATAACAGGCAACCAATAAACACGTGAAGTTAATATCCTCAACAGCGAAAGAATGAACGCTTTCCATCAGAACAGTGAAGACAAAGAAATTTGCCCTCACATTTCTGTGTAACATTATACAAGAAGTGTGAACACTCAGCATGTGATGAAAATTGAATAGGGACACTGAGGATGATTGAAAAAGCCATAGGGAAACATTATATTATGTTTACTTAAAAACACAAATATAATACATATAAGTGAATATACATATATAAATAATTTATTTAAATGATTTTGTGCCATGTAAGGTGATAACACTCCCTTAAGAGCTATAGACTATCTAACAAAACTCCATATCGGACATGGGAAACATCACTTCAAATTTTTGGTCAGGAGTTTTAAGCATCTTCCAGATGAATGTACACTATTGCCACTGCTCTTGATTTTTTTCCAGGAACTTAAAGCTAAGACCCCATGGATGAAGGCACCACAGACTTCACACAAAAGATTTAGAAGATTCTAGCTGGAACTGGCCTAGAAGGCTCCTTTCTGAGGATGAGCTCGTATAGTATCTGAAAATACAATACAAGCTGCCAAGGAAGAAAAGCAATTAACAGTATGACCAGCTGTAAAACCTATGAATCACAAAAATGGCCAGCATGGCAAGCTATCCCCAAGGATACAATAGTGACACTTATTTCTTGGGTAATCAACAGCCATCTTATTGTACTTAAGGCCTTTTCAACAGGAGGGAATTCACTGCCTGGTACTGCAAACCCATGCCTGGTAAGGTAATAGACCCTAGAGAAGAACCTGTAACGGCCATTTCCCTAAACCATTATAATTCTCACCTGCATTCTAATTCCCTAAACTGCAGTATAAATCTCAACCTATCTGCAGATAAGTGCAGCTCTGACTCTTCATCAAAGGAGCTTCTTTGTGAAGTAGATGGCAACTTTGCTGAAAGCCACAACTGGTCAGAATGCAGAGAACAGCTAACTGTGGGGTGCCCACAGATACATCTCCAGTGTAACACCTGCACTTAAGTCTCAGGAAAGAGGACCAAAAGTAGACAGCAGACTTGAACAGACATTTCACATGACTACACAAATGGCCAAGAAGCTTGTGGAAAGACGCCCAATGTCAGGATCCAACTGTAACTCTGCTGAAGATTTCCCATGATGACTCTTCCTATTAGACTGTATATATGGAAGGGATTAGAGTTCTCATAAACTGATGGCAGAGATTCAAAAGCATAGAAGCTGTTAATAAGGTGTCCTACTTAGAGTTATCATTACTCTAATGAAACACCATGACCAAAAATAAGTTGGGGAGGAAAGGGTTTATCTGGCTTTTGCTTCCACATCACTGTTCATCACTGAAGGAAGTCATGGCAGGAACTTAAGCTGGACAGGAACCTGGAGGCAGGAGCTGATGCAGAGGCCATGGAGGGGTGCTGCTTACTGGCTTGCCCCTCATGGCTTGCTTTCTTATAGAACCCAGGACCACCATCCCAGAGTGCCTACACACACAACGGGCTTGGCCCTCCTACATCAATCACTAATCAAGAAATGCCCTACATGCTTACCTACAGCCTGATCTTTTTAAAATTAAATTATTCCTTTATTTTACATGCAGACCCCAGTTTTCCCTCCCTTCTCACCTCTCATTCCCTCTCCCCACCTCCCCATCATCCCACCTCCCATCCACTGCTCCTCTGTGTCTGTTCAGAAAGGAGTAGGCCTCCCATGGGTATCAACTAAGCATGGCATCTCAAGCTGACACAGGACTAAGATCCTCCCCTTGTATTAAGACTGGGCAAGGCAACTCAGTATGAGCAATAGGTTCCTAAAAGTCAGCCAAAGTGTTAATGACAGTCCCTGCTCCCACTGCTAGGAGTTCAACAAGTAGACCAAACTACACAACTGTCAACATATATGTAGAGGACCTAGGTTGGTCCCATGCGGGCTCCCTCGCTCCTATAGCCTGATCTTAAGAAGGCATTTTCTCAGTTGAGGTTCCCTCCAACGACTCTAGCTTATATCAAGTTGACATAAAACTAGCCAGCACAAAGGAATATATATATATATATATATATATATATATATATATATATCTACTATATAATTTAATAATCATTCTATACTCAGATATTTGCCCAGAGCAAATAATCAATAGAAAAACCTGTGCAGAACGGTTCATAAGAACTTTGTTTATAAAAGAAAATTGGAATTATCTCTACAATACTCACTAATGGTGAAAGGAACAATGCCCTGTATTATTATTGATTCAATGGAATACTATCCTGTGTAAGGGAATAAACTACCACACATACAAATAACATAAATTAACCTCAAAATAATACCCTGAATACAATTGCATGATTCCATTTTTATAAAATCTAAAACAATACAAAAATTAATCTGCTCATAAAAGAAACAAATCCATGGCTGCCTAGGGCATGGAGAAGAAAAAGAGATAGGAAGAGTTTCTGGGGCAACAACATGCTTTCTACACTGACAATTGGTAGTGTTTTCATAGTTGTACACATATATGTAAAATTTGCTCAAGATATATACTTCAGATGGGCTCAGTTCATTTTAGGACATTATATCTCAGTATTGACAGGTTTGTTTGTTTGTTTGTTTGTTTTTTGGTTTTTCGAGACAGGGTTTCTCTGTGCAGTTTTGGTGCCTGTCCTTGATCTCACTCTGTAGACCAGGCTGGCCTCGAACTCACAGAGATCTGCCTGTCTCTGCCTCTTGACAGCTGGGATTAAAAGTGTGCACCACCACCGCCAGGTCTATTGACAGTTTTTTAAAAGTGTAATTTGGAGACAAAAATTTTTCATTGAATTTCAAAGTGCCAGAGTATTTTCAAGGTAAATCTCGTAAATTTCTACTCACATCTGTTCCCGAAGGACCCTTCCTCAGAAAGTCCACCCTGTTCTATCAGTCTGTCTGAAGACATCCAGTTCTTGTGTCCCTCTAATTGCCCACACGTGGGAAATGTTTAACAGCTCTGATAAATGGCTCTGAGAATATCAAAAGATAGTAGATTTTTCTAGACTGGGTACTGTTAATACATAGCCTGCAGTCATAGGAGGTTTGTGCTGTGCCGGTGCCAGGGAATGCAATTGGAAGGAACTCCACAAAGGAACTGCAGACTTCAAGGGAACTTACAAATTCAGAAATTAAGACTATGTAGGCTTTCAGCTGGGAGGCCACATTTAGAAAAGCAGGGTGGGGGCACATCTAGTGTGGGGTAGCTGAATGCAGGGAAGCTGTTGAGTTGGGGTTGGCAGGAGTGAGAGCAGAGCAGAACTGACAGGGAGCTGGGGGTAGCCCCCACTCCTCAGCAGCCAAGGCAAACAGGAGCACTTGCTCTTATTGTAGACGCAGAGGGAAAGAACTGAAAGCTGGGATCACAAACCCGGAAGGAAAACTCAGTATCTGTACCAGTTATGTAACTCTGTATTAGTCCTGGCATATGTTACTGAGTGAGGCTGAATCACCACAGGGAGGGCACTTTTTCAGTCTTAGAAAAATGGAGCTTCCACAGCCCTATAAAGAGAAGAATTTGAGAGTACAATGTGCGTTTTATCAAAACTGTTCATAATGTCATACTTATTTCTGTCACAAAAGATGGCCACATTTCTCTGGAATATTATTTACTTTTCAGTGGCTTTTCAATATTTCTTATTGAAATAGAAAGAACGTCCTTTGTGACTGCTTGTCACTTAAAACCTTGCAAATTCTGTTGCCTTCAGAAAGTCTTTAGAGAGGAAGTCTTGGCCAGGGAGCAGGAGAGCTACTCCACGGGACATATTGCAAGGATATATGATGACTGCTGTGTTCATGAACTCCAGGGGACTTTCTATAGTTCCTGCCAGAAAACTCCTCCAGTGTACAGCCATCAACAGAAACTGGGGCACATGAGGTTGATGGTGCCAAACAAAACAGAGAAAGAGGAGGGAGAAAGAGGAAAGAGGAGAGAGAAAAGAGAGGAAGGGAGAGAGGAGTGAGGAGGAGAGGAGAGAGAAAAGGGGAATCCTGAGAGAGACAGTAGAGGACAGAGGAGCCTCGGCACTGACCAGTCTTCCCATCACCTCCCTGAGGAAATTTTCTCCAGACCAATAACTCCAACGAAGGAGAGAGAAGACTTTTTGTAACCTTTTGAAGGACAAGAAGTTTACATCACTTGATTCACTTCAACATATCATATGTGACAGGGAGCATGGAGGCGCGAAGTCAAAAACTCTTACCTGTCCATCCCAGGAAGAGCTTCAGGGAGATCTGGCCTGATGTGGCTCTGGGATTTGGCCTAAAAGTGCAGGCCCCTGTTCCAACAGTTCCATCGTGGCAAACTGCCCACTGCATATTTCCTCCTAAGTCTTTGGCAGTGCTGGAGGTTGAACCCAGAACACAGACACACTATGCCAGTGTTCTACCAGAGATACATCCCCAGCCTTTTTACTTAGAGATGGGGTCATGCTAAGTTACCCAAGCTAGCCTTGAACTTGCTTTGGAACCTGGGAAAGGTTTGAAACAATAATCTGCCTGCTTTAGCCTCTCAGGTATCTAAGATTATAGGCCTGTGCCAGCAGGCCATCCTACTTCTGATGCCATTTCTAACTATGCCTGCTTCACCCAAACATTTAATGATTTCCCTGATTCTCTTTCTTTCCTCCTCTCCGTTCAGCTTTGACATCCAATCTTTCTATTTTGTTACTCTTCCCTTTGTAATTTCTTCCTTACCCATTTCTTTTTATATCTTATGGCAATCTTTTATTTATGACTTGGTTGTCTTGTTTTTATAACACGGAAGTTCAAATTTTATTCCTTTTCAGAGCATGGAGTCATGTAGGGTAGATGGAGTGCAACAGGATAAAGAACAATTTTCCTGCCTGCAGGAATGTCAAGAAAATCCAAGCAAGGCCAGCTCAGGAAAGAAGGTAAAGCCAAGACAGGTGGCTAAGGTTCTAGCTTTTTCTTCTGTCACTGTGATGAAACTTGGATGAAAAGCAACTTATGGAAGGAAAAGTTTTATTTGGCTTATACTTCCAGGTCACAGTTTAATCACTGAGGGAAGTCAGGGCAAGAACTCAAGCGGGAGCTTGAAGCAGAAACCACAGAGAAATGTTACTTGTTGGCTTGATGATTTAGCTAATCTTATATAGCCTATGACAATGGGCCTAGGGGTGCCCTCACCCACAGTGGGCTGGGCCTTCATGCATTGACTAATAAGACAACCCCTACCTCTTCTGATGAGTGTTTGCTTGAAGTCTATTTTGTCAGATATTAAAACAGCTGCACCAGTTTGCTTCTTAAGCACATTTGCTTGGAATATCTTTTTCCATCTTTTCACTCTGAGATAATGTCTATCTTTGATATTAAGGTGTGTTTCTTAGATGCAGCAGAAGGATGGATAGGTTTTGTTTTCTCATCCATTCTCTTAGTCTGTGTCTTTTTATTGAGGAATTGAGACTATGGATGTGGAGAGTTATCAACAAGTGGTGTTTGTTGATTCCTGCTATTTTGTTGTGGGATGTGTTATATTTTCCCCCTCTTTTTCTTTGCTGGACTGGGATTTATTTCTTGGGTGCAGTTAACCTCTTCATGTTGAAGTTTTCCTTTAGTACCTTCTGTAGGGCTTGATTTGTAGACAGATACTGCTTAAATTTGGTTTTATCATGGGATGTCTTTTTTTTCTCAATCTATTGTGATGGATAGTTTTGCTGGATATAGTAATCTGGGCTGGCATTGTAGAACACCTGTCCGGGCCCTTCTGGCTTTTAGAGTCTCCATTGAGAGGTCAGGTGCAATTCTAATATGTCTGCCTTTATATGTTACTTGGTCTTTTTCCCTTGTAGCTTTTAATATTTTTCTTTGTTTTGTACATATAGCGTTTTTTAAACACATGACAGCACATGCGTGAGAGAAAGTAAAGTAAGAGGAACACTCATCCATTGTTGGTGGGGCTGCAAACTTGTATAGCTACCATGGAAATCAGTGTGGCAATTCCTCAGGAAGATGGGAATTGATCTACCTCAAGATCCAGCTATACCACTTTTGGGCATATACCCAAAAGATGCTTTATCCTCCCACAGAGACACTTGCTCAACTGTGTTCATTGTTCATTTATTCATAATAGCCAGAAATTGGAAACAATTTATAGATGTTCCTCAACAGATGAGTGGATAAAGAAAATTTGGTACATTTTCCCAATGGAATATTAGTCATTTTAAAAATGAAATCACAAAATTCTCAGGTAAATTAATGGGAGTAGAAAAAAAATCATCCTCAGTGAGGTAACCCAGACCCAGAAAGACAAATATGGTATATATTCACTAATATGTGAATATTAGCTGTTAAGGCAATGATAACCAAGATATAATCGATAAAATCACAGAGGTTTGGTGTAGAGTAAGAGACTAGTGGGGACAGTTAGATCTCCCTAGGAAAGGGAAACAGAATAAATGGTTATGGGGGACTGAATAAGGAGAATAAGTGGGGTTGAGGGGAGGGGGAATGAGAGAAAATATGGGGAGAGACAGCTATCACTAGAAACCATCTGAGGGGTAGTATGGGAACCTAATGCAGCAGAAGTTTCCTAAAATACATATAAGAAGGCAATGTAAATGAAATTCCAAACACTGGGAAACAGAATCTCAAATGGACATCTTTTGTCAGAAAATGAAGCTTCTAGTACCAGTAATGTGTTAAATCTGATTTAGTTGTTGTCCAAAGGAGTCCAGTGGGAATCCCCAAACAACCCAGACTGTTGCCAAGGCTATATATAGGTTGCTTTCCACAAACTTACAGCAAGGCCCTATTGCTAAAGACAAAGCTACATAATTCTTGAACATGGAGAAGTCAAGCTGGTGCCTACCTAGAACCTTCACCCCTACTGGCTAGTGTTCTTGGTACTGGAAGGTACTCTGCACACTACCGAAGGATAAATGTAAACACCAACCAGCTACAGAGTCTTCAATCTACAATGGTGTCCTGCCTGAAAGACACACTAGTGTAATGATGGCACCAAGCTTATGGGAGTAGCCGAGGAATACCTGATTGACCTAAGGTCTATTCCACAAAACAGAACCCATATCTGATACTATAGATAGGCCAGGAACCTAGAGTAAAACCAAATGCTACTGTTCTACTAAATGAACATCACAATAAGGTGACTCCTACTCACATTTTGCTATACTCATATCAGAGCCTTGCTCAGCCATCATCAGAGAAGCTCCTTCTTGCAGTATATGTGAACAAATACAGAGACCCTTAGCCAAACAATATCTAGAGATCAAGAGACCTTGGAACACTCAGTCCTAACCAGGATGACTCTATCAAATCCCTTCCCACAGGGCTGAGAGAATCCTGAGGAGGAAGGAAGAGTTTGAGAGCCAGAGGTGATGGAGGATACCGAGGGAACATGGCCTTCTAAACACAATAGGACAGAAACACATACCAGCTAACAGAGACTGAATCAGCATGAACAGGGGCTGCCTGGATCTGTACCAGATGGGGTCTTAGAGATAAAAGGAGAAGTAGACATAAGTCCCCATCTCTAAGCAAGAAGCTCTCTCTGAAATAATAACCACTTGCACATGAAAATTTACTTTCCTCCAAGAGAGTCTCCTGGGGAAACAAACTACCCTTAAGGGTAGGCCACACATCCAGCAGTAGATGGTCAATAAAAAAATGAACTCAATAGAGGTTTCTTATCTCATACTGTTGTGCCAGGGACTTCTCTTTTTTCAGTATTTTTAAAAATATTTTTAATCTCTCTCTCTCTCTCTCTCTCTCTCTCTCTCTCTCTCTCTCTCACTCACTTTACAAGTCCTTTCCATGTATAGTAATGACTTCCAGTTTTGTGTTTTTATGGGCTTCCTGAGTGTGTGAATGAGTGGGTCTCTGTGTCTGTATCTGTTTCTTGTGTCTTTTCTTGGTTCTTTTTCTTCTGCTTTTTTGTTTTGTCCTATTCTAATGTGTTTGTTTTTGTTGTATTGTCTTAGTCATTGTTCTATTGCTGTGAAGAGACACCATGACCAAAGCAACTCTTACGAAAGAAAGCACATTTAGCTGGGGGCAAACTCCAAAGTCCACCCCCAGTACACACCTCTTCCAGTGAGGCCACACTGCCTAATCCTTCTAATCCTTTCAAATAGTGCCACTCCCTGATAACTAAACATTCAGATATATGAGTCTATGGGGGCCATTCTTATTCAAATCACTATATTTATCTTATTATATTTTAATTTTATTATTATCCCTTAGAAGCCTTGTTTTTTTTTTTTAATTTATTTATTTATTTTATATCCTGGCCACAGTTTCCCCTTCCTCTCCTCTCAGTCCCTCCCCCCAACACTTCTCTGTTCCCACCTCTCACCTCCAATCTACTCCTCCTTCGTTTCTGTTTAGGAAAGGGCAGGTCTCCCATGAGTATCAACAAAACATGGCATATCAAGTTGCAGTAAGAATAAGCATCTCTCCATGTATTAAGGCTGGACAAGGCAATCTAATATGAGGAGTAGAGTCCCAAAAAAAAAACCAGTAAATGAGTCACAGACAGACCTTGTTCCCACTGTTAGGAGTCCCACAAGAGGACCAAGCTACACAACTGTAACATATGTGCAGAGTGCCTGTGTCAGTCTCAAGCAGGCTCCCTGGTTGTTGATTCAGTCTGTGAGCCCCTATGAGCCCAAGTTAGTTGATTCTGTAGGTTTTTCTTGTGGTGTTCTTGACCCTTCTGTCTCCTACAATCATTTCTCCCCCTCTTCTTCAGGATTCCCTGAGCTCTGCCTAATGTTCTCTGTGGTTCTCTGCATTTGTTTCCATCAGTTACTGGATGAAACCTCTCTGGTGACAAATGGGTTAGGCACCAATCTATGAGTATAGCAGAATGCCATTAGGCATCTTTACGCTGAAATTTTTTTCTCTAGTCATGTTTGGTTCTATCCTAGGTTTCTGGGTCATCCAGCCTGTGGGTCCTGGTACTCCAGGCTGTGTCAGGGGTGGGCTTACTCTCCTGGCATGGATTTTAGGCTAGACCAGTCATTGGTTGGCCACTCCCCCAATCTCTAGGCCACTCTTACCCCAGCACATCCCATAGGCAGGACAGACTGTAGGTTGAAGGTTATGTGGCTGGGTTGGTTTCACATTTGCTCCATTTAAAGTCTTGCCTGGGCAAGGAAATGGCCAGTTCAGACTATGTATCCACTATTGCTAGGAGTCTTAGCTAGGGTCATTTTTGCAGATTCCTGGGAGATTCCCTTGTACCAGTTTTGTTTTCTAATGGGAGACAGTAAGGAGATGGATCAAGATGGGAGGGGAGGTGGGGAGTTACTGGGAAGAGTAGAGAGATTGGAAACCATAATCAGGATATATTACATGAAAAGAAAATCTATTTTTAATAAAAAAATAAAGTTAATTGTGAAGTATCATTTTATTTAAAAAGAAAATGACAACCCCCACGGACATTTCCACAGACTAATCTGATCTAAAGAATTTTTCAATCCAGAATTTCATCTCAGATAACTCTAGGCTGTGTCCAACTGAAGATTAAAATTAACCTCAACAGATAGAATGGATGGGGTGGAGCACATAGAGGAGACTGGGGTTCTCTTCCTTGCCTCTTAGAGCTGAGGCAGGGGAAGGTAGGGTGAGCATAGTGAACTGGGTAATGAGAGGCAGCACTATAAAGTAAGGGACGATGTTAAAATGACTGTTATTTATGTCCACAGTCCAGAGCAGGGACAACTCTTCCAGATTTTCTGGCTAATAATATACCCTTTACATAGCTTCACTTAGATAGTGTGTAAGTTTCAAGGCTGGGAACACTAACACAGGGTAGAGTTCTTGCCTAGCAATCCCAAGGCTATAGGTTCCATTCCCAACACTGGTTCAGTCCTCATTGTTACAAGAAAACCAACACAAAGAAAGCCTTTTGTGTGAGCGTGTGTAAGTTCACTACTCTAGAGAATAGTTATGCCTTTTATTCTCCTAGAGTGAAATTTCTTCTAACAGTAACATAATACGGCTGCTACTGTGGATACAATTTTAATATCTTTCAGAGTTATTTTAAAGGTCCATTTGGGTTCCCTTTGGAGCTGTTTATTTATGAAGTTATTAACATTTCCTTGAATTTAGGATATATGGGACTTCTGCTTCAAAAGATTAGTATCTGGAGGAAAAAAGGTACTAAAATTGAAGGCAAAACACTCAACAGTTGGCCTGTCACAATGCAATATATCTTTTTAGATGTTCTATTTGAAGGCACATTTTTTTTAATTTTCTTCCCAATGTCAGTAAAAGAAAAAATTTGATTACTTCATTTAACCATGAAACAAGGGTCTCTATTTCTTAAGATCATTTTAAAATTTCTCAGTGTGATGTCCTGCACAATATTCTCAAGAGCCATAATATTTTATGGTAGTTTGGTCCATTTAAAACACTCCCAGAGATGCCTTGCCAATGGTCAACTTTAATGCTGACCATTTTAGAAGCTCTTGGATTTTAAAACTCTTGTGAGGAAAAATAAAAATAAAAAATGTGTCCTTTTGTTACAAACATGTAGCCCTGACAGAATATATTACCTACCCACTTACTGTTAAGTCTACTGAGACTAGATCTACAAATGTTCCAGAAGCCAGTTCACACCTCATTGCTCTCTGTAGCATGTGACTCTTCATCCCATGCCACAGGAATTTAAATAGTGAATCTCAAAGCATTACTGTATCTGTATCTTTTCAAAAATTCCAGTAACAACAACAAGCTCTTACATGGCACTTACCAGATAAAATCAAATTTGAAACCAGATTTAAAAACATACTGTGGTGGTTTGAATAAAACTGACCCACATAGGTCCATAGGGAGCAGCACTATTAGGAGGTGTGACCTTGTTGAAGCAGGTGTAGCTTTGTTGGAGGAAATGTGTCACTGGGGCCTAGGCTTTGAGGTTTCAGCCATGCCCAGTGTGACAATTTACTTCCTGTTGCCTGCAGATCCAGATGTAGAACTCTCAGCTCCTTCTCCAGCATCAAGTCTGCCTGCATGCCACCAGGCTTCCCACCATGACAATAATAGACTAAACATCTGAACTGCAATCCAGTCCCACTTAAACATTTCCTTTATAAAAGTTGCTGTGGTTAGGTGCATCTTCACAGCAATAGAAACCCTAACTAAGACTCATACCAATCCTAATTTTTGTCAGTCATTGAACTCCCAATTTCTAGCCTTGCATTAAGTACATCTTCACTGTTAACTCAGAATTACAGGAATCACTACACATTTCAGAGCTCTGCTTGTGAGACCCAGTTTCTCCAGCTGGTCTTGAGCTTGTCACTTAATCTGTCCAGTTATTCATTTCCTGGCCTAATAATGAGGGACTCAGAATATGATGATTTCCAAGTTTCTTTCTGACTCAAAATCCTTATGTTTCTATTGCCAGGGAAGAAATGTGAATTAAAGACCAGAGAAGACATCACCAACACAAGGAATGCAATTGAACCTCACTCTTCACTCCTGTGACATAAAAGTGCATGTTGAATGTGGTAGTGGGAAACTACAAGCTCTAAGATCTGCTGACTCAAGTAGAAATAGTAAGCTATTAATTTTGGCTTCCAGTCTGACGCAACCTTAGGAAAAAAACGTAACTAGCAGGATAGATTCTTAGTTTAAATCAGTATAGGGATCTGTGAAGTATTTGTGACAGTACCCTCCTCTGGGTCTGATCACTGACCTCTTGCACAGCCAAGCTGTTTTCCAAATCAAATCTGGGGCAGAGCTGATTATCGACAACAGGACTCAAGAATCTCCCTGAAAGTTGAACCCCACATCCCAAGTGTAGGTGTCCAAATATACAATGGAGCAAAAAAGTTGACAATTTAACCGTTTCCCCGTCCTGCCCCAGTCTAGCGCTTAGAAGCCCCACGTGGAGCTGGCAAGGCTGCACAGTGTTAAAAAGGTAAACGTATGATTGAGCAGCATCCAGGAAATTCTCAGCAAGTGCTCCCCTGCATGCTTTGCAGATCAGTCTCACCTGCAGCTGTGGATCCCCTATGCCTCATACTTAAAAAAGACTGCAACGAGTCCAATTTGGATGTTAAGGACAGGCAATTTTGAAACCAAGTCACCTGAAGTGTGGGTAGAGTCTAGCTCTTAACACCCAAGCCTAAAAAATACAAAAATAAAAAAAACCTTAATGTCTTGAAAGGAAGGAAGGAAGCAAGAGGTCCCAGGTCTTTGGTGGGTGACTAGATTAATAAAACAACCCAGCCAGGTGGCATCAGAAACAGGTGGCTGCAGCACAGAGAACAAGGATGGCCATCCACACACATGCTTGCTCAGGGAGAAAGGAGGGACCGGAAGTGGCGCCGGAAGCCCCGCCCTTCCCCCCAGGCGCCCGGGACCCCTTCCTGCGAGCCCCTTCCCCGCCCCCCCACGCGCGTTCTTGCTGGGTTCTCGGCCCAGCTCGGGCTCCCGTGGGCCCGGTCTCGAACGGGGTGACGCGCGATGACGCCTCAATGGTCGCCAGGCAGGCTGGGCTTCGCAGCGATGACCGCTGCGGTGACCGCTGTGCTGTTCGAAGCGCCTCTGCTCCGGAGCCTGGGCTGCGACTGTGCGTTGGGCGGGCGGCCGGCCGTGAGGCCGAGAAGCATGCGCGCCGGGGGCGCGGGCTGGCCTGCCGGGGGGCTGCTGCTGGCCGTCGTCGCCTGGCTGCTCCTGGTGGGCCCGCAGGCCTCGCGGGCAGCCAATGTCACCGCCGCCGCCGTCCAGGAGCCCGGCGTGGGCCACGAGGGCGAGAGTGACGGCGAGGTGGACGAGGACACCGATAACGACACCGAAGTGCCGGAGAACGAGCCCTCGACCGAGGCCGAGGCCCCGGAAGAGGGTGAGGGCAGTGGCTCCTGGCACGTGAGGCCGCCCCCCAAGAGGGCAGAAGCCCACCCTTTCCTCAGACAAGATCTACCGGTGTCACCTTCTGTAGAGTTCTCTGGCATACACACCAGCCCCGAGTTTACCCACTTGGTGCATCTCTAGCCTTTAAAACACAAGGTGCTAATGTCTAGGGCTCCGGGAAAATAAGCACGACTGTTGAAATTGCTATAGAAAGACGTTCAAGTGTTCCTTTGGAGAAGGAAATCACGTTTTTAAGAAATGAGGTACCCTCTCACCGTGGGAAATCACGTGTGTGTGTGTGTGTGTGTGTGTGTGTGTGTTTGTGTGTTCTTGTTGTTTTACTCTGCAGTAATCTTCCCATAGTAGGTTTGTTGTTGTTGTTGTTGCATTTTTTAAATTTCCAAAATGCTTGCCATCCTCTTCCTTTCCTGTTCTTGAGATGGGAACTCAAGCGAAGTCGGGATTCCTTTTACTGTGACAGATCTAAATGAACATGCTGACAAAACTGTCCCAAAGCTCCCACGATCCTGGTGCAGCCCTCAGCACCCTGACGGCAGGCCGTGTGGTGTTTGTCCTTCAAAGGACAGAGGTAGTAGAAAACAGAAGGATCCAAGTGCTGACGTCGCTGCCTGATGATGTGTTAACACAAGGGAGAGTGAAACAGACCTGTGGTGGTTCATCAACATGGCTTATGCTCCTGGCTCATTACACAGGAGAACCTTACAGACGGTTGTACATATTCATGAGTAACTCACAGGCTGGTAGGTCAGGGGCAAGTTGGCCGACTTCTAAAGGAGGGTGATTGCCTGCCCCCACGAATGGCCCAGCAGACATTGTCTTGATATCTTTGTTTTTCTTGTGTCTTCTCAATCTATACATAAAGCATGGGTGCTGCACCTGCTATCCTTGTATGTCCTGATGACAGACAGTGACTCTGAGCATCAGAAAGAAATTGACTGTCTGGGGTTATTGGGGATCCAACATTACAGAGACCTTGAAGAGCTCCTTGACTTTGGAAATGGGAGAAAGAAAGGACTATAGAAGAGACTATGTCCTAAACATTGCTTCTATTCTTTGAACAACTTTAATATTAAACTGGGAAAATTCTAGCTGTAAAGTGCCAAATAATGTTGAGGTGAATTTATGGATGTGATGGATTTATAATCTCTTGCATTCAAATTCAAAAGTTAAGTGCACTTATTCTTGTAGTGCTTCAGTTTCTACATCTGGACTTCAGAGAATTCATGTGTCCTCTGCAATTTTAGATGTACAGTTTCATACCTAAGTGCTTTTTCCTGGGTAGACTAAGAGTCTGGAACTGTAAACAGAAATGACAGATATATGAACATTTCAGAACCTTGGTAAATTTGCATGATCCTTGTAGCCTAGTGGATCTGTAAAAGTTTCTTTTCTTTCTTTCTTTTTCTTTTCTTTTTTTTTCATCATTTACTGGCTAGTGTATTTTTTTCTTTCTTTCTTTTTTTTTTTACTTTAAAGTCTGCTTCCTGATAGTCCACAAAAATAAGGACTGGGCTGGCAAAAACACTTTGTGAGAAGCTTCAGTAGAAATTTCAATCTTGTAATGCCCTGATTTTTAGATGCCCTACCTCTGAAGCTATACACACTCTAAACTGGGCAAATAATTTGAATGCACCTAAATTCTCAACTGTTAAACATGAAGCTGGAATGTAGCCATCATGTAAATTCAATTGCAGCTCTCTAATAGAGTCTAGTTCATCATTATTGTGGTTCTTTTTGCCCTATTGTCAAAACACAATACTTCTGAAAAATATGAAAGGCACACATTTCTTTGGAGAGAATGCCGTTTTTGCTACATAATTGCAAAGCATTTACAGTTTTAGATTTGTAAACAATTGGAAGATTACTCAACGAGTTTTATTCATGTCAACATCATCTATTTTCTTTGAGTCCCCACATAGAGACCTGCTGTCATGATTTATCCACTTACAAATCTTGTCAAGTTAATTTGATGTATAAACATGAAAAAGGAAAGAATACTGTCCTTGTGATTTTAGGAAAACAAGATGATTCGGGTTTTTGTAGCAGGCTATTTCAGGAGAAAACCCTTCCTCTTGGAAGATATACTGTATGTCCTCTTCATCTTCAAAAAACTCCATGTCTACTTATTAAGTTAAAGAAAGTCCAGACTATTCATCCACAATGCCATGTGTCACTGAGGTTTTGATTATGTAACTAATTGTTTTCCCTTTGCATTGCTAACTGTCTCTGTTTATCATTGTGTACTAGTTGTAAAAATTTTACCTGTCCATTTTCTCCCTGACCATCATTAACAAAAGCCAAACAGTACAAAAGAAAAAACCCAGTTGTCAGATCCCAACTTTGTTCATTTCTGGTGAACTCTGCTGACTGTTCACCAGAAACCGACTGCACAGGAGGATTCCTCTAGACACTTGTCCCATGTTCCTTAGCTAGTGCAGAGCAGTGAATGAAGAGAAGCTGGAGAAATGGAGATAGTGACCTCAGAGCTTCAGTTTATTTCATAACTGCTCATCTATCTAGACAATTGCAATCGGTCAATTTGATAATTGTAGTTTTTAAAGTATAGTTGGAAATATTGGTGACCAATGATGAAATAACAATATTTCAAGATAAAAGAAACAACAGAGTATGTTTGACTAACTTATCTCCTCCTTTCTGTGCCTTATATATCTTTTAAAATATAAACATTCTATATCAATATGATTTTAGGCTTATTGAAAGGTCCAATAGAAATACATAGTGAATTATAAGGTCAGTTTTACTCTATTAAACGACAACTGTGGTTGATCCTGGTGGCATGGGACTATATCCCAGCTGAGGCTAGGCAAGAATATTGTAAATTCAAGGCCAACTTGGCATACAAAGTGAATTCAAGCCCCATACCCCAGCCAGGTAACTTAAAGAAACCTGTCTCAGTGGTAGCACACACCCTTAACCCCAGCACTCAGGAGGCAGAGGCAGGCAGATCTCTGTGAGTTTGAGGCCAGCCTGGTCTACAAAAACCTACAAAGCAAGTTCCAGGACAACCAGGACTATTACGCAAAGAAACCCTGTCTTGAAAAACCAGAAAAGAAAAAAAAAAGAAAGAAAGAAAAGAAATCTGTCTCAAAAACAAAACGAGGAGCAGAGGAGGATATAACTCAGGGTGGAACACTCACCTAGTATATTTGAGACCCTAGATTAATACCCAGGAGTGCAATAAAAATAAAGTAAAAAAATATGTCCTTCAATCTAAGAAAGAATAAAAGTCTTGAAATATCAACCTTACAACCCCCCCCCCAGAAACAGTTTCAGGGTTCTAGTTGTACCCTGATGGTTTGTGCCACTAGTCATACTGTGCCGCAGGATGATTGCCACAGGCTGTGTGTGGGCAAGGCTCTGGGACGCTTGAGGAATCCTTACCATATTCTAGCCTTCTTTTGAATTCACTGTTGAACTCACTGGTGGTTTTTAACTTTTCTTCTCTCATGACACACCGCACAGTATTTTTGGACAGTTGAGGTTTCAGCCTATAAGATTTTAATTTCATCTGAGGTTTCATTTTTGTTAGATTTGGCTGATTTGCCACTTTAAATCCAAACTTATAATCAGGAGTATTTTCAGGACCCCTGATTCAGTCTGCACGTTATCAAGGTTCCTTTTACAGGTTATTAATAAAATGCTGAGGAAGACACAGATCTTTGACACATTATTACTTCTGCATTGACACCAACCAGTTAGTTAGCACCTGTGGACTTCCTGATGAACTGATGCCAGACTGTTTTTCATTTGATACATTGTTACATAATGGGAAACTTTGACAAATGCCACATGGAAGTCCAGATATGTATCACGTTCTTGACCCGCCATTGTAGGATTTACGGTTTTATAAAGTGACTGATTGACCCAGTGAAAAGTTAATAGATCATAAATACTGAAGTTGAAAGAATGTTTGGAAATTGTCTGGTTCCATCTCCTTGTCCTTCTTTTCCCCCTCTGAGGCAACTCAAGTGAGAAGGAACTACCAATTTTCCCAGAGTAGCAGAGGTAGTGAACAATAGAGCTGACTGACGATGGTTCATAAGTGGTCCAGTAGGCATTCTCCTCTACATGGTTTTATGCTCAGGGTCCAGTTTTTAGCTTATGACTCATAATATGCCAACTGAAAGTATTCAAGTATTCCAAGTATTAAAATGTCAATTCAAATTGATCATCATGTTAGTTCAAATCATTTAACAAAGTCAATATTGATTTAAACTACATGTATCACATACCTGCTCTGTATTCACAGTACTGTATTTGATGCTTGCAAATACAGAACAAAGTGTTTGTGAAACTATTAATGTTTTACAATATTGAAAATGGGAAAAATTAGAGTATGAAATTAATAACTACAAAATGAGTTTGAATTGGGTTAACTATTGGGTCTTTAGTGGGTACACAGTCCTAAGCAGTTTATAGAATGTTTTCATACACCATTTTATTCAATTTTAAATATCAAGTAAGATAGGCTTTGCAGTTTTTACAAAGGGTTAACTAGGTCTGGCAAAATTGAGTTGCTTCACTCAAATTCAAACAGCAAATTAGTGGCAGAAGCAGTGTTTTGGACTTCAAGTTGAATGGACTTTCTGTGTGATTTGTTCCTTAGAGACCCAGTGCCTTTCAACATTCTCCTTTAGCAGCACACCATGTATTTTTTTCTGTTGAGATTTGAGTCTTAATCTGTGTTTTTGAAGACTTGGTTACATGTTACAGCTATAGGAATGCAGGCTAATGATTAGGGGAAAAAGGGAAATGTCCTCGCATGGTAGCTCATACTTGTAATCCTAGAGAAGCTGAGACAAGAGGACCATTGAGTTCAAGGCCAATCTGTGCTGTGTAGCAAGATCCTGTCCCCAAAATAAACTCCCAAATCACAAAAGGAAAGTCAAAAGAAAATGTGATTGAGAACTAAGACTACTAAGATTCTCAAATAATTAGGTACTCAAACAATTACATATTAAGTGTATGGATTATAGATTATCCTGCTGAATAAAACATTGGAATGGATTCTTAGAAACATTGAAATCTTTCATCAAACCTGCAAAGTGAATGAATGAAATCTATTTGTAATTTTTTTAATTTTGATGTATACTTGGTATGAAGACTTACTTGGGGATGTAAATTGTTTTGTACTATTTTATTTCTTTTTCTTTCCTTATAGAAAATAGAGAATATTTTAAAATGGTTCCTAAAGTTCAAAGACTATTGTATGTTTTATTATACTTTTTTCAGCTGGGTTTTAATTCACTGTGTATGAGCTAGTAAAAAAGAAAAGGCTTGTGTTATGTATGAGATTCAAAAACAAACCTTGAGTTATTTCTAACTTAATGAATGTCCTTAAAGTGTTAGGCTTCTCTGATTTAGAATGATGATAGCTGTGTTTATGTGAGGAGCAACTTTGCCTTCCTGGTTTTAATAGAACATTTAAAAAATCTTCTATTGCCCATATGACAGTTACTTGTACCTTTCAACCCCCAAGTAAGATGTTTGTCACTTATAAAAGTTTTCATATGGTTAAATAATGTTTTTTAACTTTATGTTTAGTTCAGAACAGAACAATAGTCAAAGAAGTAGAATTTGGAATGTGCACAGTCACATGTGGTAAGTAGCATAGACCAAAGGAATAACCTGTCATGATTTCTACCAAGATAAAATGCCAATTATTTGTGATTTCTGTACTACTTATACTTTCTTCATCTCTCATTGCTTTCTATGCCTACCACTATAATTTACACACAACACTAGGTAATTGCTTCAAAAGGTATATTTTCAGGTTCAGGGTATTTTTGCATATAAACTATCTTCACTAAACTAAAATTCTGCTTCACAGATGTTCAAAGATGAGAGATCTTCAGTGCATCTAACAGATGCCTTCCCACACTACTTTGGCAAACCTGCCAAGAAATAGGCTTATTTGCAGTAGACTATTACAAATATTCCATTTCTCTAGCTTGTATTATATTTTGGAGAAAAGAAGTATTAGCTTGTAAGGTGAATAATGGTGAAAGAACGTGACATTGTCCATTCCACGAATAGAGGTTTTAAACAAAATCTCTTAAGTAGGATTGGGATTCAGGCTACATGTGCTATGGAGCCCACTGGTTCTTAAACAGCTACCCTAAGTATGTTATAATTGCTGGGCTAACTCAGACTTTCTAACAACCTAGGGCTATGGGGAGGCCTAAGGATTTGAAGTTCTGATCAATTCACAAGGAAGCTGATCTTGCTAGTGCTGAAAGTTCGTTGGTTTCTGTAACCATTGCTGGGAATCAGCATGATGAGAAGACAGTAGATAATTAACAAATGACATTGTTTATCCTAACTTGGAAACGTGACAGTGATGAGATTCTAGTCTGTGCATATCTATATCAGACTTCTTTTTAGGGCAAAGTTTTGTAAAAGGATTACCAAAACTGACAGTTTTTATGTGAGTGCTAAAATATACATAACATATAAGTTACAATTTAACCACTTTCAAGTATTATGGCCGAACACTCCATCAGCATTAGCTGTAGAACATTTTCAATAACCCCAAACTAAAACACCATGCCCAGAAGGCAGTAGCTCTCTCCACACCCATACTTCCAGTTCCTGGCAGGCACTTTTTTCTAATGAGCTTAAAATGGAGTTCTACCCTTGGCTTTGTAGTGAGAGCCCAAACGACAGGAATCCTTGTGGACCAGCCTGAGCCGGGTCAGTCGTCTTTTGTTGTTGTTGCTGCTTGAGAATTTTCCACAGTAGAGTTCTTTTTATAATAACTCCAGTAATCTTCCAACCTTCCTTCTGATCTTGGGGGGGGGTCCACTTTCTTAGCCCTCAAAAGTGTAGCATCACCAAGGAACTTGTTGGAAATAGAGAACTGCAGACTTTTTCAAGACCGGGTCAGAATTTGCGTTTTAGAAAGCTCTCTGGGTGACGTGCATGCACTCTTAAGTTTGTAAGCCACCTGTCATTTTCAGCTTTTCCTTTCTGTGGAACGGACTTATGATTACCACCTTACTAGGGGCTAAAAAGGGGAATCCAGCAGGGAAGCTGGAGACAGATTTTGCCTAGACTGTTACACAACTCATAGGACGGGATTAGAAACCAGTGACTCTAGAATCAGCTAATAACGACTTGATTTCTTGCTGAAAAATGTGTGACAGTTTCAGAAAGAGTATCTTGTTGAAAATAGAAGTGTAGTTAATAGTTTGTCCCATCTATACGTAATACAGAGAATTTATCTATACAGAAATTAAAAAGCACATTTTATGGTAAAAATGATTTTGGAATTTCTTCCAGAAGCTCCAGCCCCAACCCTGAAAAGTTCCATGATCAAATACATTTGTGTGATGCTATGTATTATATCATATCTGATTTTATAGGTTGTAGGAAGAATATTTTTGGTACTCTTAATAGGAAAAATTCTATCAATTTAAAACATGCACAATTACGAATGAGTTCTGATTTCAAAGATATTGAAAAGTAAAAATTTTATATTTTAGTCAATGAAAAATTATGCATGGTAGTATATTTATTAGCATACTAAAAGCTTCAGAAACTTCCATACTAAAGAGATCCTTTTTGCTTTATTGTATAACATTTTAAAATGTGCATGTGAGCATAGAATCCTTTTTCTGATGGGAATAACAACCTGTATCTTACGAAACTTTCTTGGGGAACCACTGTTTTAAGAAATAACCAGAGTACCTAGTCTACAAAAGCTCTACATGTACTCATACTGAATTTAGGGATGTAATTTCCAAAATTAAGAGAACAGTCTCACAACAAAACTAAACTAAAGAAAATACAGACTTGAATGGGAAAAACAACCCTTTGCAGTTACTTTTATTTAAATATTTACTCATTTCTTTAACTAAAGGTGTTGGTATCAGAGAAGTTATTTTAACCAATGGATGCCCTGGAGGTGAATCCAAGTGTATTGTTCGTGTGGAAGAATGCCGTGGACCTGTTGACTGTGGCTGTGAGTTGAATCCCTATTATCTGAAGGAGGGTTTATGCTGGGGAAATATCTTTAACCTCAACCTACTGCTGAATACAAGGAGACAATCAACTGATAAAAATAAATAATAAAAAATGAAATACTCCTTCTCCAGACAGTCAGAGCTCTAAGTAGCCTGACTTGATTTACATTTCAGTGGTGTGGAGAGTCTGTGATAGGCTGGAGCTTCACTGTGCCCTGGAGTGAAACACTTCTGATGTTGTGGCCATGACATTTTATCTGTAGATTGATAACCTTAAATTTGGAACTTGGAGCTATTTGTATCAAATTACGCTTTTCTGACATTTCAGTGTCTCTAAATGAGGTTTCGTAACCCTAAATTAGAAGCCATGGGCAGATCACCAGGTTCAAAGTAACATATCACTAAGTGATATGCTTTTCCCTCTTCCGCACTTTTTCTGCATTCCAATGAAGAGCCCTGGTGTCTCCTCATCTGGTTCTTTTGGTGACTTAATTATAATCAGACTCCAAATTACAAGATTCAGTGTCCTTGGCATCTAATTGACTTCTGAGGGTGGCTTTTTACAACAGCGTGGCATGAGAAAGGGTCCTCAGACAATACAGAGTTTTCCTTACAATAGTGTTATTTTCTACTGTAGGGAGATATGACCTGAGACCTGGACTCTAGCCTGGCCTTTTGTTGTCTTCTCAGGGTCTTCAAGAGATCTCATAACTTTGGATCTGCTTATTTTACTGGAGAGATTAGAAATTTGGCTTGTCATATCCAGTCTAACCCTCATATTATATATAATATATATATATGGATGTGGATATATGTGTATAATATATGCTCAGATAGTGCTGTCTCCTGGTTGATTAAATAATTAAATTATTGGTTGATGATATAATTAAAAATTGTTGATTAAAAAAGGAATATGGCCAGATAAATCAATTTTCTGCCCATTGGTACTTGTCTATTTATTTTCCTTTTTTCCCCCCAGGGGGAAAACCAATTTCTGAGAGTCTTGAAAGTGTTAGACTGTCATGTGTTCATATATCTCCTGAAAATCGTTTCAGATATATGTGGAAGCTTCTAAAGGCAGACCAAGTAAGTAAATACTGTGTATAATCTGGTGTTTTTAGTGACTGATAACATTTGATATCTAGTTCTGATATTTTAAGAAAGCAATCTGAAAAATGGTGTTAAACATCATACAACTTTATTGTATTATTGGAATTAAATTTTTGTCAGACTAAAAGTATATGTCTTAGGGTCATCTATAATCATAACTTAAATTCACACATTTTATGATGTATTTTTTTGGCATCAAAATTCTTACTGGTTTATATAGGCATGGCATGAAAAATAATAGTTAACATTAATTAAAGGTGTTATAAATGCCAGATACCAACTGAGTGATAAGAGTTCACTTAAATGACATAAAACAACCCCATAAACTTAATAAAATATATAAAAGGTGAAAGATTTATACGATCTGAAGAGAAACTTGAAAAACAACAACAAATAATAATTGTGTCATTTTGCAGATAAATAATTGAGTTATAGAAAGTGTCTTAGTTTGCTTTTCTTCCACTGTGAAAAACACTGACCAAAGCCAAACTGGGAAGGAAATAGTTCCAAGTGACAGTTCATCACTGATGGAAACCATTGCAGGAACCTGTGCAGAACCTCGGGAACTTGCTTTCCACAAGTTGCTCAGCCTACTTTCTAATACATCCCAAGACTACCTTCTGCCCAGGAGTGACATTACCCACAGTGCTCTGGACCCTCCCACATCAATCATTAATCAAGAAAATGTTCCACAGACTTGCCGACAGGCCAGTCCATAGAGGCATTTTCTCAACTGAGGTTCCCTTTTTCCAGATGTCCCTAACTTGTGTAAAGTTGACAAATCTAGCACAGAACCTACTGTCCGTAGTCAACAGGGCTGAGAGTTGAAGTCTAGATTATCTGATTCTAAGT
>CABHPQ010154705.1:5382-23153 GCA_902168405.1 Peromyscus aztecus | reverse complement strand
GAGTTGAAGTCTAGATTATCTGATTCTAAGTCATATATGTACAATTAGCTACGTACTAGGCTAGGGGAGTGAGCAATTCTCCTTTTATTAGAGGATGTCTCCTTATGCTGTCACCTATTGTGTTTGCCAATGATCCCACCAGTCCTGCTTGTCTTTCACTGTCTCCATTCGCAATCAGTGAACCCAGTCAAGACTGTTCATACATTTTGTTTTTGTTTTTTGTTTTGTTTTTAATAGCAACCTGTTATACTTGCAAATGATTCAGCAGTCCTAGAAGTACAAAGAGAACTTCATCCCATGGCTTTCGAGTGTGACACCCTGGATAATAATGAAATAATAGCATCTGTTAAGTTCACAGTCTATACAACAAATGGTAATTATCCAGCAGTGTTTTGGTTTGCTTATATCTCAAACTTACTTTCAGGAAACTGCCTGATGGACTTTTTAAAATACAAATTGCTACCAGCTGCACCCCAGAGCTTCTGATTCATTAGATCTATGTGGAGCTGGCTCACGAATTATCGAATGAAGCTGTTCCTTTAAAAGCCAGTCCTGGGCACTGGCTGCTCTTCCAGAAGTCCTGAGTACAATCCGCTGTACTCCCATGGTGGCTCTCCACAGTGAGATGTGATGCCCTCTTCCGGTGTGCTGATATACATGCAAGCAAAGTACCACATACATAATTAAGTGAATCTTTAAACCAAAAGAGTTGACCTTAAAAAAAACAAAACAAAACTCAGACCTTCAACTTGAAATATATTGGTGCATTTATTTCCACCATAAAAGTGAAGATAGACAAATGGATTGTCATGCGTGATTGCAGAAAAAAAATATAGTGAAGACTAATAAAATCAGAGCATTTCTCTTAAGAAGTTATCCGTTTGAGGGCCGGGCAGTGGTGGCACACGCCTTTAATCCCAGCACTTGGGAGGCAGAGGCAGGCAGATCTTTGTAAATTCAAGGCCAACCTGGTCTACAGAGCGAGATCCAGGAAAGGCGCAAAGCTACACAGAGAAACCCTGTCTCGAAAAACAAAACAAACAAACAAACAAAAAAAGAAGTTATCCATTTGAAGTAAGTGTGTGTGTGTGTGTGTATGTGTGTGTGTGTGTGTGTGTGTGTGTGTGTGTGTGTGTGTGTGTGTTTATTTTGAAATTGGGTTTCTCTAGGTAGCCCTGGCTGTCCTGTACCTCACTATAGAGACAGGGCTGGCTTAGAGCTCATCTGCCTGTCTATGCCTCCGGAGTGCTGGAATTAAAGGTGTGTGCATCAAGACTGGCTTTGGATTATATTTTGATTGTTCAATATTAAAGTTGTTGATCTAGTCTTGAACATGGCTTTACATATTAGAAATTGTTTCTCCTGAGAAATAAAAATCTATGTCCATGTTCATTCAGTTTAACCTGTGGCATCCTCTGTGTCCAGGTAACTGTTTCCTTGGGGTTAGTTGCTCTTGACTATATTTAATGTTGCTATCTCTGTTGGTTGGAGTATCTGGTCACAAGTCCTTTTGAGAACTCACTTGTGTTAGGATTCTGTAGAGGAACAGAACTGATAGAATGAATAGTAAAGGGGGGACTTAGTAAGAATGGTTTACAGGCTGTGGTTCATGGAGTTCAACAATGGCTGTTTTCCCTATGGAAGGCAGAGAATCCAGTAGTTGTTCAGTCCATAAAGCTGGATGCCTCGGCTGATCTTCTGACTAAATTGGAGCCTCAAAGAAGTAGAGTCTAGTACCAGCAAAGACATGTCCCAGCAGCAGGATAGATGAACTTGCCAACAAGAGATAGGACAAGCAGGCAAAAGCAGAAGCTTCCCTCTTACATGTCATTTTATGTGAGCTGCTACTAGAAGGTGTGGCCCAGATTTAGGAGGAGGCTTTCCCCCTCAGATGATCCAGTCAAGAAAAATCCCTCACAGGTGTGCCGGCTGCTTGGGTTTCAGTTGATTCCAGATGTAGTCAGTTGACAACCAAATTAGCCATCAAATTATTAAAGGTTCTAGAGCTCTTATTCTCAGAGAACTGTCTTTATATATAAGCCTTCTAGAAGTGATAGGTAACTTTAAGGGGGTCTGTGCTTTTCTTGAAGCTATTTTAGTCTAAAAACTTTTGTTGCATTCTGGAGAACCAGGCCATGCAATGTCCTTTACTGAAATGAAACTAAGCTGCAAAAGGTTTTAGAGAGGGTTTAAAAATGAATGTTTACTAGTTAAACTTTCTTGACGTGTTTTTAGATGGCAACTTGCAAAACATCTTCAAGGTAAAAGCTAATAACCACTATGTTGAGACATCATCAAAAAGATAATTTTATTAGCAAGTAACTATTAAGAAAAGCACAAGAAGATTGGACAACTGGAGGACCATCAAGCTTTATAAACATTCTCAACCTGCCGTAGTTGATGATGCTATAGGTGTTTGGCCATTTGTGAACTTAGTCCTCACTATCTGGCCCCTAATAGGTACCTTTCAGTAGTTAGCAATTTTCACAAGTAGAAAGGAACATTTGTCTGCTAATGTGTAAGCTAAGGGTTAGAGCACAGACACCAAATCCTTGTCCTCTATTGAGACTAGGTTGACTTTTGTCTCGTAGCAGCCCTTGGATGGAGAGCTCACTCTACCACTTAGTCCATGCACACTTAAACAACAAAATACCTTCAGAATATTTCAGGACCCATTAGTTTCTCTGAAAAATGGCAGGTTTCTCAGCAGTGCAACAGACCTTTTTGTTTGTTCAGACATGGAACAAATATTATTACAAATATCCACACCCTACAGTATTGGAATGAACCAAATATGTAACAGAAATGTTTTTAGGACAAATGGAGCTAATGGAAAGTTCTACCAGATATAGTGGCATATACCTTTAATCCCAGCACTTGAGGATCCCAACATAGAGACAAACAAATATCTGTGAGTGCCAGGCCAGCCTGGTCTACATAGTAAGTTCCTGGACAGCTAGGGCTATATAGAAAAAACGCCGTCTCAGAGAGAAAGGGGAAAAATTTCCATTCCTATTTTTTTCTTTCTCACTTCTGTATCATGTTTTCGCTCACAATTATTGTCTTTTACAGTATGGCATTGTTTGGGGATTTAATTGTGTGCCCCTAAAAGACACATTGATGTCCTAAGTTCTTAGTACTTAGATTGTAGATACACTTGAAAAAGGGGTCGTTGAAGATGTAATCAGTTAAGATGAGATTGTGACTGGTGTCCACATAAAGAGAACTTTGGGCAGTGGAAGGAGAAAGGAAAGAAGAAAAAGAAGGAGGATCAAGAGAAGAGAGGCGGGAATAAAGGAAGGAGGAGGAAGAGGAATGGGAAAGAGCCAGGATGGGGGACAGGCACAGGGGAGCAGAACCAGACTGAGCCACCAGAAGCTGAGGAGGTAGCACAGTGCCCCCCCACTCAGCCTTCACAAGACTCATCGAGCCCCACCAATCCCACCAATGGTTTTATTACTTATAGCTTCCAGAATAGGAAGCAAATTTATGCTTTTGCCAAGTCACCCAGTTTATGGTAGTGATAAGAAATAATATATGCATAAGCTATATTTACCTAAACATTAAGTATTGAAATTCAGCCCATTTTTCATTAATTTTAATTTCATTTAAAATTTTTAAGAGTAAATTCAGCCTTCTTCAAAAAAATTAGATATACAAGTAGTCCACGTGGTCCTTGCTGCTCTCCTCAGGAATGGAAATCCCCATACTCTTTATTCTCCATCCTCTCTTGGCTGACTTTGGGTGCTAGTGAATAAAACAAACTAATTTTGCATTTCTCTTCAGAACCTAATCCTAAACATTGTCTCTATGTTTTAAAAGCCTCCCACTTTGTACAAATCCGAAATCATTAAATTTTTTTCTTAATCTGACAACATTGGAATAAATATATAAATGGAACTTTGCAATTGTGCTTAGGACTGTTTAAAGGGAGATCACCAAATTGCATTTATACTATATGACTACTGAGAAAAGCTGGCTATAATCCATGACATTAAGAGGATAAGAACAAATCCAGGAGACTGATATGCAGGAGACCACTTCTCATGGAGTGGTAAATTAAATGTTAGTGTACATTTAATGTAGTAAATTAAAATGTTAAAATAGTCAGCTCATAGTTTACACAAATAATTAAACCTCCCTGGTCCTTGTTTTACTTGCCTGTATAATATAGTATTTAGTTGGATAGCCCTTTTCTGTGAATTATTTTTGTGTGGTTTTAGAATTTGGGGAATAAAAAAAAACCATAGGAAAGCTAGCAATTCACAAAATATATACACAGGTATAAACTGTTTCTCCACCAGTTTACAGTATAGTGATGCTATCACACTGCTGCAGACCAGCTCTGCCTTCTTAACAACCTTATTTGCAGAAAGGAAATGCCTGACCTGGGAGTAGTGTGTGAATATTGTATGAGAATAATGAGTGTCGCTGGGCGGTGGTGGCGCACGCCTTTAATCCCAGCACTCGGGAGGCAGAGCCAGGCGGATCTCTGTGAGTTCGAGGCCAGCCTGGGCTACCAAGTGAGTCCCAGGAAAGGCGCAAAGCTACACAGAGAAACCCTGTCTCGAAAAAAAAAAAAAATAATGAGTGTCAATCCCAATCTTATATTTAAAAAACCAGAGCTATATCATAATCCTAAGCATATATAATTTAAGTCTGTAAAGCTTTAAAGAGGAAATGGGAGAAGCTCCTCATGATTCAGTAATAGGCAAGGTTTCTTAGCCATGACTCAGAACAATCACCATAAAAAGTAACATGAATTAATCACACTGTGTCAAAAGTAAAAACTTCAGCTTACCAAAATAAGCCACTTGGAAAATGAATAGTCAGGCTGAAATCTGAGAGAAATCCAAGAAACAATAGCTAAGATAGTGAGGTTGAAAATGTGCTCTCTCAGTTTGTTAGGAAACTAAGTACACCCCGACCCTATTGCCAGCACAGACTCTTTTTATTTATCTCAGAGAAGGGAAAACATAACTCCACATAATAACATTTACACAGTGGTCCATTTAGATAGCCATTCCCCACTGATTTTCCAGGCGCAGTCATTGTATGTATCTCTCTACTTTTAGAACTGCAAATGAGAAGAACAACCAGACCAGACACTGATGCAGTCTTAGTTTTTGTGCTGACCATAGGAGTCATTATCTGCATATTTGTGATCTTCGTATTGATCTTCATCATCATAAATTGGTAGGTGAATAGCTGGGGTGCACTTTAACCTTTGACTGACATCTTCTTCATTCCCCATCCATTTGCAGTGAAGCCCAGATCGGCACCCCACAGTGTCTCCTCAATGTATCTTGATGCTATCTTCTTTCAGGCTACCCCATCTTGTATATGGATGCCTTTAAAAACAACACCTTGACATACTTTTCAGCCATGGGAGAACTTTCAGATGTGCTGTTTACAGTTTTACAAGGCAATTGTTTAAAAAGAAAAAAAAAATGAATACTTTTGTCACTTAACCATAGCTCTCACTGCTTTAAACCTTGGCTATTGTAACCTCCCAATTCACTTAAATGAAAAAAAAGCCTGTATAGGTATTACACCCAGAAGATCTAAGGGTTCATCAGTCACAGTGCAGATGGATTATTCCAAGTGGAGCTGAACTGTGAATAAAAGGCACTTCTATACAATGGACATGTAAGCATCCACCTCATTTAGTTTGGTTTTCTCTTTATAACTGTGGCCTTTGTGTTTTGCTTTTGTTTTTCTGCCAGGGCTGCAGTGAAATCATTCTGGGGGGCAAAAGCTTCAAGTACTGAGATACATTCTGAGATGAGTTCTATGAGGTACAAAGACTCGACTTCTCTTGACCAATCGCCAACAGATATAGCTGGACGTGAAGAAGATGCCTTAAGTGAATGGAATGAATGATGCGTGGATGACATATGAGAAAACAAAGACAATTAGAGAATATCAGATTCATTATTATAAAAATAAAATATATTTGAAAACTGAAACACTTCATTGATGTTGGATTGAATTTACTTCAATGGTGGTAAGGCAGTGTGGGGACAGCGCTGTTTATTCAGTCCAGCTCTTAGTACAATTGACAAATTCTCTTTTAATTAGTTCTTGGTATTTACTGCTTCAGATGATAGCTTGACGTTACTTATGTAGATGTATATAGAAATAGTTTCTGATCTCTTTGGTCACTTGTGAGGTCATTTGCCATTTGCCTTTTCTGTCCTAAATAAGAAAACTAATATTGAAGTTTCTTTGGAAAGTAAGCTTTCTCCCACTTTGGGAGAACTGGGTTGAACCAGTAAAGTAAATCATACTTCATAGTCTCTTCAGGGTGTGTAATGTACAAAATATCATTTGTAAAACATGAAGCAGTGGTAACAACAAAGGCTTGGTGACTACTGTGCGTTAAGCACTGCTCAAAGCAGTTTATTCTATACCTTGATTGTGTTTGTGTAGAGGAAATACAGATGGAAGAACTAAACAAAGACTTGGAGGTGGCTGAGAAAATGTCATGAATCGAGTCATTTGTATTTCTTCCAGAAGCAGTGACTTAGAGACTCTATAATGACCACTAACAAGTACCTCGTGCTCAGGTGACATATAGAAAGAACACAGTCATCTTGTGTTGTACCATTGTGACCCAATGCAGCCAGCTAAGCAAACAAGATGTTAAAGCATTAAGAATTATACTCAGTAGTCTTTTCCAGCAACTGTTTTTAAGACTACACTTTGTTTTTCTCTGTGTAGATGAATTCTATGCTAACTTCATTGCTTTATTTTAGGGTTTATGATATCCACTGGGCAGAAGACATTATAAATGGGCATGTATGGCACACCTTGATCTAACAGACAGAAAAAGGGTATTATAAAGTTACCCTGTTTATTTCTGTTCCATGGCAGTTTTAGCTGAAAGAAGAAAGGATCAACTAGTTAGAAAATGATTTTTGTCTGTTGTGGGAATTCCATTGGAGACCTTAAGTGAAAAGAGATTGTTTTCATATAATCTCCTAAAAGACAATTTTGTAACACCTACCTCAGACAAATGTTAAACAACAATCAGCCTTCCAGTTCTTAATTCTAAGTATGTATGGTCTTACATCTTTAGTAAGGAGGCTAAAAATTGTTGAGTAGTAATTATATCAATCCTTGTTTTTAAAGCCAGAATGGCAGTGAGTTCCAACTATATCTCCACAGCCATTAGAGTTCAGTTATTGAACAAGACTAGTTGTGCAAAGTGCAGTTCTTGGGCTATTTCTCACTGCTTACCTCTGGCATGTGCTAGGACAGTACTTCTTAGCTCTTTTGGTGGGTAGGGCCATGTGCCTAGTGCTGACCAGTAAGTCATTAGCCCACATTCCAAAGTTCTGGGTTGTCCTGAGGCTGGAACACTGACATGAGAAAACATTTGGAACTCTGATGGCTTGTGTTCCAGAGAGAGGACTGTATGACACAGGATCTTTACTCAGTCAACAATAGATAGCATACATTATACCTCACTATTTTAGGCCATGGAGATTTACAAGTTATTTGATACATTAGTTAATACTAAAACTATTCAAATTGACATATGTCTTTTCTTTAAAATAAGTTGAACCTTTTTTTACTCAGGACTTAGCAAACTTTCAGTGTGCTGCATATCCTGTGACTCTCCAATGAGGGCATGAGTGAACTATTTCCTCAATATATGAACAAAAATGAAACCATGAATATGTATAGAGGGTACTGCTCACTTTCAAGCAAAACTGTCCTGAAAGGTTTGCATGTGAGGAGCCAGGGCTCAGCACAGCAATCATCAGAAGGCTTTGACAATAGTAGAACTTTCAGTACATCTACAGTGTTCAGGCCCACTGTTGTGTTTTGAATGAAAAATGTTGGAAAAATCCACCAAGATGAAGTCTTGATTCTGAACATTTATGCCCCAAATACAAAAGCACCCACATTCATAAAAGAAACATTACTAAAGCTTAAATCTCACATCAAACCCCACACATTAGTAGTGGGAGATTTCAACATACCACTCTCACCAAAAGACAGATCTACCAGACTGAAACTTAACAAAGAAATAAAGGACCTAACTGATGTTATGACTCAAATGGACTTAATAGATATCTACAGAACATTCCATCCTAACACAAAAGAATATACCTTCTTCTCAGCACCCCGTGGAACCTTCTCAAAAACTGACTAAATGCTTGGTCACAAAGCAAATCTCAACAGATACAAAAACTTTGGAATAACCTCCTGTATCTTATCAGACCACCATGCCTTAAAGTTAGATTACAACAACAACAAAAATTATAGAAAGCCTACAATCTCATGGAAACTGAATAATGCCCACCTGAAACACCAATTGGTCAAGGAAGAAATAAAGAAAGAAATTAAAGATTTCCTAGAATTCAGTGAAAATGAAAGTACAACATATCCAAACTTATGGGACACTATGAAAGCAGTGCTAAGAGAAAAATTCGTAGCTTTAAATGCACACATAAAGAAGATGGCAAAATCTCATACCAATGACTTAACAGCACAACTGAAAGATCTAGAACAAAAGGAAACAAATTCAGCCAGGAGAAATAGACACCAGGAAATAATTAAATTGAGGGCTGAAATCAATGAAATAAAAACCAAGAGAACAATACAAAGAATCAATGAAACAAAGAGTTGGTTCTTTGAAAAAATCAACAAATAGACAAACCCCTAGCCAAATTAACCAAAAGGCAAGGAGAGAGCACCCAAATTAACAAAATCAGAAATGAAAAGGGAGACATAACAACAGACATTGAGGAAATCCAGAGAACCATCAGGTTGTACTTCAAAAAACTGTACTCCACAAAATTGGAAAATCTGGAAGAAATGGACAATTTTCTGGATAGATACCACATACCAAAGTTAAACCAAGAGCAGATAAACTATTTAAATAGACCAATAACCCCTAAAGAAATAGAAACAGTCATCAAAAGTCTCCCAACCAAAAAAAGCCCAGGACCAGATAGTTTCTGTACAGAATTCTACCAGATTTTCAAAGAAGAACTAATTCCAATACTCTTCAAATTGTTCCACACAATAGAAACAGAAGGAACATTACCAAACTCTTTTTATGAGGCTACAATTACCCTGGTACCCAAACCACACAAAGATGCAACAAAGAAAGAGAATTACAGACCAATCTCCTTCATGAACATTGATGCAAAAATACTCAACAAAATATTGGCAAACCGAATCCAAGAACACATGAAAAAAATTATCCACCATGACCAAGTAGGTTTCATCCCAGGGATGCAAGGATGGTTTAACATATGAAAATCTGTCAGTGTAATACACCATATAAACAATCTGAAAGAAAAAAACCACATGATCATCTCATTAGATGCTGAAAAAGCTTTTGAAAAAATCCAACACCCCCTTCATGATAAAGGTCATAGAGAGATCAGGAATACAAGGAACATTCCTCAACATAATAAAGGCAATTTACAGCAAGCCAACAGCCACCATCAAATTAAATGGAGAGAAACTCAAAGCGATACCACTAAAATCAGGAACAAGATAAGGTTGTCCACTTTCTCCATATTTATTCAATACAGTACTTGAAGTTCTAGCTAGAGCAATAAGACAACAAAAGGAGATCAAAGGGATACAAATCAGAAAGGAAGAAGTCAAACTTTCACTATTTGCAGATGATATGATAGGATACATAAGTGACCCCAAAAATTCTACCAGAGAACTCCTACAGCTAATAAACTCCTTCAGTAAAGTGGCAGGATACAAGATCAACTCAAAAAAATCAGTAGCCCTCCTATACACAAATGATAAAAAGGGCTGAGAAAGAAATCAGAGAAACATCACCCTTTACAATAGCCACAAATAACATAAAATACCTTGGAATAACCCTAAACAAGTGAAGGACCTTTTTGATAAGAACTTTAAATCTCTAAAGAAAGAAATTGAAGAAGATATCAGAAAATGGAAAGATCTCCCATGCTCATGGATAGGTAGGATTAACATAGTAAAAATGACAATCTTACCAAAAGCAATCTACAGATTCAATGCAATCCCCATCAAAATCCCAACACAATTCTTCACAGACTTGGAAAGAAAAATCCTCAACTTCATATGGAAAAACAAAAGACCTAGGATAGCTAAAAGAATCCTGTATAATAAAACAACCTCTGGAGGCATCACCATCCCTGACCTCAAGCTCTACTATAGAACTATAGTAATAAAAACAGCTTGGTACTGGTATAAAAACCAACATATGGACCAATGGAATCGAATTGAAGACCCTAACATTAATCCACGCACATATAAACACCTGATTTTTGACAAAGAAGCCAAAACTATACAATGGAAAAAAGAAAGTATCTTCAACAAATAGTGCTGGCATAACTGGATGTCAATATGTAAAAGATTACAAATAGATCCATATCTGTCACCATGCACAAAACTCAAGTCTAAGTGGATCAAAGACCTCAACATAAATCCAGTTACACTAAACTTAACAGAAGAGAAAGTAGGAAGTAGTCTTGAATGCATTGGCCCAGGAGATCACTTCCTAAATATAACACCAGCAGCACAGACACTGAGCACAACAATTAATAAATGAGACCTCTTGAAGCTGAGAAGCTTTTGTAGGGCAAAAGACATGGTCAATAAGACAAAAAGACAGCCTACAGAATGGGAAAAGACCTTCACCAACCCCACATCTGACAGAGGACTGATCTCCAAAGTATATAAAGAACTCAAAAAACTAGACATCAAAATATTGAACAATCCAATTAAAAAATGGGCTAAATAGCTAAACAGAGAATTCACAAAAGAAGAATCACAAGTGGCTGAAAGACATTTAAAGAAATGCTCAACATCCTTAATCATCAGAGAAATGCAAATCAAAATGACTCTGAGATACCACCTTACACCTGTCAGAATGGCTAAGATCAAAAACACTAATGACAGTCAATGTTGGAGAGGATGTGGAGCAAAGGGAACACTCCTCCACTGTTGGTGGGAATGCAAACTTATACAACCACTGTGGAAATCAGTATGGTGGTTTCTCAGAAAATTGGGAACCATCAACCTCAAGACCCAGCCATACCACTCTTGGGCACATACCCAAGGAATGCTCAATCATACCACAAAGATACATGCTCAACTATGTTCATAGCAACACTATTTGTAATAGCCAGAACCTGGAAACAACCTAGATGCCCGTCAACTGAAAAATGGATTAAGAAAATGTGGTGCATATACACAATGGAGTACTACTCAGCAGAGAAAAACAATGACAGCATGAAATTTGCAGGCAAATGAATGGAACTAGAAAATATCATCATGAGTGAGGTAACCTAGACTCAGAAGGACAAACATGGTATGTACTCTCTCATAAGTGGATTCTAGATATAAAGCAAAGAACAATCAGACTGCAACCCACAGAACCAGGGAGGCTATATAGCAGAGGGGACCCTAGGATGACTGTGGCTTATAATAAGTTTTGGTTTTACTCAATTACTGGGAAAGCCTCAATGAAAAATTTCACTATTAGGATAAGAATTTATACTGTATCAAGCTGATAATAGAAAAATTAATTAATTAATTATAATTTTTAAAAAGAAAAAGAAAAACAATTATTCTGCAACACACACACACACACGCACACACACAAAAGAAAAGAAAAATGTCCCCAAAGGGTTCACTTCAGTAGCATTGTTTTAGGAGGTTCTGGAACCTTTAGGAGGTCACTGGTTCCAACTGATTCAGATAACAAACATCAATGTTTATCAGTCAATAACCATAAGTGGTTGCTTCTAACCTTTATGGTAGATATTGAGAGATTTCTTCCAATTTCTGTATTTGCTGCTTTCAGCAAATGGTACAAATGCATCACTCTAGGTCAGGGGCATAGAAGAGTAAATAACTTAAGACTGAAACAGATGCAGAGACTCACAAGCCAAACATCAGGCAGATCTCGGTGGTCCATCAGCTATTTCAAAATAACAGAACCAATTATGTGGCTTTTTAGGCTTTGAGATTTGTGCAGTTTTATTATTTGTGATCAGTTTGTTTGTATGATAGAAAATTGTTTGTCTGACAGTTTCTGACTCTTGTTGAAGAGCAAAGTTAGGTTTTGAACACCTAAGTCATCGCATCCTGCCTTGATTGGCATGAACTCTTCACTGGCCTCTCTCGTCAGTTCTGTACTCCAAGTGTGCCAAATGGTACCACAATTCCTCTTTCCTTTCTTGTTATCCAGACACTATCACATTCTTCTTGGGCTTCTCTTCCCCTTCTAGCCTCTCCGTGACTCTGCACCTGCTTACCACTTTCCTGTGCCCCCTCTGAAGCTCCCATCCTACACCTCACCTCACTCCTTCCTCTGGAATCTTTAGCCTTCAGCCTTAGGCTCTCAGAACTCCAGGACAGTACCCTACATCTGCCCTCCAGACTCTCCTACCCATACACATCAGCACAGCCCCTACTCCAGCTGCAAAAACACCCAGCATATGCACTCCTTGGCCTTCTAACTGTAATAACTGCACGCTGCATGGTGCTTTCCCCAGAGTATACAAAAGGATGTGTCCTGTACCATGTTCTTCCCTGTCCATCTCTAGGGCTTTATATTGTTTGTTCTGGAAGAACATGATTTCATTTTGTCAGATAATTTCTCTTCCTTGTAAAGCACGTATTGGTGTTACCTTGGGGTACTGAATAATAATACAAATATTGCAATACCTCTCTGAGAGTGCTTAAACCTAACATGTTTGTATGAAAAGTTTTTGAGTTTTGTCTCAGTAATTCTTGAAAGAAAGCTGTATTTATTTTTTAAAGGGTAAGGGGAAATTAATGTACAGAAGTGGAGGTGTAGTATTTCTATTGTCCTCAACGTACAATTTTCGTGGAGAAAAACATGTATGTGAGTGGCTAAGAGATTCAGTGAGCATATGGTTAGCTCAGCGCAAACCTTTTTTAGCTGCATTCTTCAAGAAAGAATCTTACTATCAGTTTCGAAAGCACCAGTCAGCACTGCCCCCTATGAACCTCACCAAGGCCAGCTTTCCTGTCAGTGCCCTGTGTGATACATTCTGGGTGCAAATATACACTATTGATTAAAGGCTGATGTCAGGTAAGCTTATGTGTAGAAATACATGGACAGTTATGATGAACAATAGGCTAGCACATATGTCTACAAAAGTATGATTTCAATCATTGCCCGATCCTAAACTCTATTCATAATAAAAAACTTTAATATCTATCATTTACTCTACAAAGTGTAGAATTTAAATATCAAAGACAGTTCTATTCCTTTTGGCATTTCTTTTCAATAGTGAGGGAAAAAAAGAAAGAAAAAATGATGTCCAACATCTCACTTTGCTTTTCAGTAAGAGTCAGAACTGTTAAAAGATTGTTTTCTGTTATACGAACAACTTGATCACAGATAATAAAATGGCACAAATTTTATTTCCTTCTATACTTGCTTTTTCTTTCATTTGCTTCCATGTCAGCTAGTTCCTATTCTGTCAAAGATCCTCCCTTGTATTTCAGGAACACTGTTTTCCATCTACCTCTCTGCCATCCCTTTCCCATGGTTTAAATCTCACAGATGTCTATATTACGTCCAACTCAAATTGATTCCTAGAGCTTTAGTTCTGCATTTCTGGTGAAGTCCTTCACTGATGTATCACTATCAATTTCAGAAAGTATGACACCGGAGGAGACTTCTCTATGGTATCATTCTTTTCAGCAACACAGCTAAAAACCTCATCTCAGCTTTCTCCTTGCCCTGAAAGTGGGCTGAAATGTGGGCTTCCATCTGGTACCTGTGCTATAGCTCTCACTGTAAGAAAGGGGAGGGATGAGATGAAGGATTCCCAAATAGCCATTTGGACAAAAGAGAATACCCATTCCAGACCACACACCTACTTCTAAACCGTAGAAAAGAGGAAAAGAAATATTTTATTTGAGTCACTAAGTGATAGAACCTCTTTTTATAATCTCCTTTATCCCTGAAAGTGGTAAAAGCAGCTTCACAATAAATAACCATGAAAGATGGAATTAAAAAGCAAGTAAAGAGTGATAGATGGAAGGAGAAAGAAAATGATAATTCCTTTCGTATCCATAGATGTGTGCTTTTGTCGACCTTGGTCAGAGAAGATTTTTATTGCAGACTCGTAGCCATTCAGAGGCCTGAAAATAGGCAACTGAGTGCTCCGCCATAAGTGGAGCATCTGTATCAACCCCCACCCACCGAAGGTTCAGGAAACAACACAGAAGAGAATAAACATCACAGAAAGAAGTAACCGAGGACGGAGAGGAGTGTTGTGGAATGCTCTCTGCTGCATGGCTGTTGCTCACACGACTTGACAGCAGCTGTGGAACAATTCCCTGCTGCATGGTTAAGATGCGAAGAGCATCACCAACTCCAACAGGGCTGGAGAGAGGGTACGCTGCTGCTCTTGAGTATCTATTAACTTTTTGCCTCAAAGTATTTCAACAAAATTTCCTAATGCGATGTGAGATTCACTTGAGTATAACTGTAAATAAAAGACCTTACAAGTTTCTTCACTTGTCTCATGATGCCGTGGAATCTTACATTATCTGTGCAAGGTCAACTTTAGTCTCCTTTTCAAGATGAAGAAATGAACTTGGAGGAGGTGGAAGAATTCACCTTCATGATGGGATAGAATTTAGCTGGTTTTCTGACTTCACACTTAGCTTCCTTCCCATGAACTATCATTTTATGAGTATAATACTTAAATGTTTATATGACAAGCAGCAATTATGGATGTAAGTAGGGCTGGTCTCTTTAAATTTTTTTTAAATAGGCAAGTGCATGCAACCCAATAATATTATGCATCCAACTCCATAGGTTAGATGTTGGGTAAAATCTAAAAGAAGCTGTGTTGAAGCATTTAGTGAAATGGAATGAAAGCTTCCTGTTACATCAGAAGTCTGAAGGTTATAGCTCTAGAACCTATATTGCCATAAGCACATTTCAGGTCCCTATGTTGGCTACCTGAAAAAACCAAAAGGAGGAGAGCAGGAAGTTATCAGAAACAAAGGACTACAAGTAAACAGGAGTGTGTGGACCTTATTATTAAGCCTAGACTGAAATGAAAAACCCTATGTAGGAAAGTGAGGGTTATGTAAACGGAATCATGCAAAAACAAAGAAACGACCTTCTCAAGTAAGGAAGTGAAACCCAGGAGCAGGAAGAAAGAGCTTGGTACAGACGGTTAAGGAATACTTTATATTACTGATAGATAAAGACACTTTGGTTGAAACCAACAAACCCCAACTATTAAATTGACCACAAAAGGTAAAAAGAAACACAAGGTACTACAGATGTAGCTGCTTATAATGCAAAATGGAGGAGTTGGATGAGAGTGGGTGACAAAGAGGTTTAGTAGGCAGCAATTTTAAGCAAGGAGCCACAGCTTCAAGTGGTGCTAATTTCCCTGAGAAAACAACAATGGTCTGTGGTGTTGGTCAGAACATCAAGAGTCTCCCACTGGGTAATTAAGGAGGTTTCAAACATGCATCAGTGTTTTCACTGAGGACAATTGTCTTCATGTTAAGCTGATTAGTAATATTGATTTAACTATAATAATGTCACAAATGACTTCGTTCTGCTGCAAGGGACCTCCCACAGAGATTTTTCTCTCCAAAGAGGAAGATATCAGGAATCACTATTAAAAAAAAGATTGACAAGATCTTCTATTTTTGTTTCCCTTGATAATGGAGATGATTACATCTACGTGACATGGACCTCATCCACCTCTGCCCCAGCAGTCTCTGTGACCACTGAAGACTTGAGAATATAGATCTGAAACTTGTATGAGAGTTCTGCTTTCAAAGAACATTGGCTTATGATTCAAAAGAAAATATTTTTTGGTGATAAGACATGGTCAATATATCCCACAGCCTAATTATAAGTTGTTCCACAATGAGATGAGATAAGTTCCTGCAGAAGTTGCTGCAGGGTGTGTGTGTGTGTGGGAGAGGGGGACGGCACTCCTAGGGACAAGGGTTTCATCTGGATCATGGAAACAAGGCCAAGCCTGCATTGGCACCTGGGAAGAAGGGCATGACCACAGAGGGACCAATCAGACATCTGTCAGACATGATCCAATGACTTTGAACACATTCTAGCACACACACACACACACACACACACACACACACACACACACAAATTCTAGGGCTGGGGAGATGGCTCAGCTACCAAGTGCTTGGATGGCTAAAATCTCTAAAACCGAGTTCTTTCTCTCTCTCCAATCCCTTAATCTACTTTAAAGCTTTTCTCTTTCTTCTGTTGCTTCCACATCCCAGAAGGCAATGCAAGATTTAGAACCCAGGGTAATTAATGTAAGAAAAGATTATAAACTTAAGAACTCAACCCTTCTTCTAGTAGTCATGATCCTCTTAGAGAACAAGGTAAAATCTGTAAAGGACAGAGCTGACTCTTGGGAAATGTTATTGTCCATGTGGCATCTTCCATGTGATGTTCTAGCTAAAGGGTAATATAAGAAAAGGAAATCAGAAAGAACTGTTGTCCAAAGCAGCTGCTGTTTTCTCTTGGGATCCCAGGTCATCACTCTATACATCATAAAGAGATCGAGGAGGGGAACTTCCAAGTGCTGTCTCTGTGTGATATTCTTCTTTGATCATTGGTTTATATCATCACAGATGGGTGCCTGCTATATTTTGGAGAAACTTGTTAAGTTTTTACTCAACAATGGGGCTAGTAACCTATGGAAAAACAAGCTCATTTCAAACTAATTAGTTTGGATCAGCTTAAAGAACAACAAAACAGGAAGAAAATATAAATTTGAGACAAGGAGAACTTCATAGCACCTTAACTGCTTTCTTACAAAACTTTACTTTCTATATTATTGCTGCTGTTGCTGTTGTTGTAGGTGGGTTTTTTGATTCCTGTTTTGTGTTTAGAGTAGAAAATAGCAAGTATCTGAGATTGTATCAACACTTGTCAATAGCTACAGGGTTTAAGGTTAGAGGGATGAGGAATGCAGTGTGTCTCTGGCACACAGCTTGTGTGTGAACTTAGGAAAGCAACTCCCACTCTCAGGATATTTCTTTCATTATCTATAACTACATCTAGTCTGTTGTCTTTGAATAGAATTAGAAATAATTTTGTAACTACTGTACAACAAAAAACATAATGAAATCTTCATAGTTTACCATTCTGGCAACTCTTGTACTTTCTTTTTTTCAAAGTGCAAGTTCAAAAGGAGAGTCATATTTCTAAGATAGGCTGTATGGGCTTTTGTCTGTATGATAGAACTTTCTCTTGGATGATTGATGGAAAGATTGCAGTCTTTGGTAGTTAGCAGCCCACCAGACACTCACACCTAGGCTGTTCTTGTGTTAAACATAAGTACCTTCATAAGAATCAATGCCAAGCAAAGCATGGATGTTTCCAAACTATAAAAATAATTGAATCACCTTATGTTCTGCCCAATATGAAAGACTACTAATTCTTCACCAGTCACAAATTTAACCATGCTTAGTTCATGATACTTTGTAGATGAGACTTATTAGGGCACCCTATTATCAAATCACTGCTGCTTCTTGACTGCATTCAAACCGAATAAACGTGCTTCCTTAAGAGCCCCTAAATTCATGAATAGAAACTTTGATATGGAACCAGTTCTTACAGAAAGAAATCACAAGCTTAGCCTGATTGTTTCTGCTTATTAGGATACTTCTATCTGTGAATGAGCCTAATATCCATTTGTGTGTGTGTGTGTGTGTGTGTGTGTGTGTGTGTGTGTGTGTGTGTGTGT